>VDFB02366235.1:0-13656 GCA_007258455.2 Sequoia sempervirens | reverse complement strand
AATAGTTTAGATCTAATCCACATAAGTGTTGGAAAATAGTCAAAGCTTGATCCAACTCTTTTTATTTTTTGTTTTTGTTTTTCTTTCTTTTTAGTTATTGGCATGTTTTGTGTATCTTGATGTTGCATATCATACATCTTGTGCATGTCCTTTTGTGCTTATGCTAGTTTGATGTAGGATCTTGGATCCTGGGGCTTGATTGCCTCCTTGATCTTTGTTATCGTAGACCATTTGCACTGGTACATTTGGACCCCTCTTGAATGTCTACTTTAGTGTGAGTTTGAAGCAAGTTCATCCTCTCACTAAAGTGGGGGATAAATGTGGCAACGAAAAAAGTATCCCTTTTTCTTGATTGTTTGGCTCCTCCTTGTTAACTAAGCTTAATGGTGCCTTTATTTAATGTTGTAATGTTTTTGACACATTCACATTAGGTCTTGGGTCCTTGTGAACTAATGAACTTAAAATAGTACCTTTTTAAAGTGTTTTAACACACTTTCACACTTTTCTAATGTTTTATCAATTAACTACACCTAATAAATCTCTTTTTAACCTTATTCATGCCTTATTTAAATTGTTGTAAAGTATTGTAACATAATTTCACACTTTTCTAGGGTTTTCATTAATAATTGGGCTTCTTTATGCTTTAATTGGCCTTATTTTGCATCCACAAGCGTCATTTAATGCATCTTTTTTAGGATAATCTTGACACAAGCTAACATTAAATCATAATTCAGGTGTTTTAAGGTTGTATGGTCCAAATTTAGTCATTTGGGACTCATTCACCACCTTGGGTGAATGAGTTCCACCTAGGTTTTTGGGTCTCAAAACTAATTTCACACATTTCTAAGCATTTTTAAAAATGGTCCCATAAATTATGCCTAATGGGACTCATTTGCCACCTTGGGCGAATGAATCCCATGTGGCCCAAAATCAAAATTAATTCAAATTTTTGGTAAGATTTTATCCTTCTAGATCTGATGTCAGCTTGTAGTGTTGTAATTTTTAGAATTCTTGCATAATTAAGTATAAGAATTCTTGCATAATCAAGTATAAATACAAGTTTCTTTCACTCGTTTTACACCTAGCAAGTTGAATGAGCATCCTTATAGAAAATTTGAGTTCACAAGTGCATTCAAGTGTTTACAAGAGCATTCAAGAGCATTCAAGGGCACATTTCTTCATCACTTATTGTAGCAATTCAAGATCCATCATCATGTCAAAGATATCAAGCATCAAGAATGTTATTGAGCTAATGTTGTGATGTAGCATTGAATATCCAAGATTAAGCATTGTTCTACACCTATTGTCAAGATTAAGATCTACATCGTTCATTTCCATTTCATGTTGAGTTGCAGATTTACAAGACACCATTTATAGGGCATCATTCAAGGTATCATTTTTTATGATTCATGTTCTTTGCTTCATGTTTCATGTCTTCATTTCATTGTCTCATCATTTGGTTTAGTTACCTCAAAGGGGTCTAACCAAGGCAACCCCCTATGCACTAACAATCAACAAGTTTTTCTCCTCTTTACATGTGTGATTGCAGATCTCGGTGTCTTGTAGCTTGAAAGATCATTGAAGATTAGGTTACAAGCTTGGAGAAAGTTGTTGGAGTTGTCCCCTCATTTGCAAGGTTGTAATCTTCACTAAAAAGTCACCTATAGCCCCAAAATCAAGGTTTCAGATTTAGAAACAAAGGGGAATAGAAAGAGTAGACATTGAAGACCAAATTCAGCCTTTAAAGTTCCAAAAAAACCTAACTGGACTAATTCACTAGAAGTGGTGAATGAGTCCCACTACAGGTGTTTTTTAGGGTTTTTACAAATTCAGGTACCCTTTTTCAGAAACCTGTTTCTATGCAGAAACCTTGATCTAGGAATGATTCACCCAAAATGGCGAATGAGTCCTAGTAGGCTTAAATTTGAGGTTACCCATCATTTAAGGCCTCCATTCAAGCTCTCTTAGGTTTATAGGTTCTCGTCTATACTTTTCTACTTTGTTGTTCTGATTTATTTTCATTATAGTACATTTAGTGAAGTTTTATGCATCATTGAGTTCAATCATTAGATCTTGCATTTCATACATTTTTCCAAGCCCTAGCTTGGTGGTGAACCCCTCATTAATCTCTAGAACATACCTTAGGATACTCTAAATTGGTCAAATCTCTTTCCCCTTTCTTCATTGGATTGATATCTCTAAGGTGTCCTTGAGTGTAGCAAGTGTGAAATAGGAACCCTATCCTTGTGCTCTATGCCTCAAAGGTGAGGTGTACTATTTATGTTGCTTCACTATGTAAGGAAAAAAACCAAGGAGGTGTAGGCTTACAAAAGTTCGCAGCAAGAAACAAGGTATTGGGTGCAAAGTTAGAATGAATTTTTTTTTCTAAACCTAAAGCTAAGTGGTGCAAACTTATGCAAGCTAAACATTTAGATTCAAATAATTGAAGAAGAATCTCCACAATACATAATCCAAGCCCTGGATCCAAAATGTGGAACTTCTTAATTGAATTTCAAGATGTCATCACTCCACATTTAACCTAGATAATCAACAATTGTGAAAGGGGTCTTTTTTGTGAGGATTCTTGGAATAGATATCCACCACTGGCAAGAGTGGAAGCTTTACAAGAAGAAAAAGTCTTCCTCAAACAAAATTGGGGAATCTACATCAAGGACTACATCATGCCTCTTTCAGACTCATATGGCACCAATAGCAAACAAAGAGACTTCACACTCTACAGCTTCTCTCAAGCCCAAAAAAAAATCTTCTAAAAAATCTCCTTAAAAAAAGGCAATTTTTTTTTATCAGAGAAATCAGACATCTGTTTTGCACACCTATAAATCAGGCACATACAATGTAAAGCAAGGCTATAAGTTCCAAATTTATCTAGAATGTGCAACAAGTACTACATGGCCACACAAGTTATGTTTGAATGAAATGGTACTTCCAAAGGAAAGAGGCTTCACAAGGTTAGCCCTGAATCATAGGATTCTGACAAGTGAGCAAATTTAGAAGATGGGTATAAAAATTTCCTTCAATCATGTCCTATGTGGTAAATGTGAAGAAACATTGGATCACCTTCTTATCCAATGTGATTTTACATGGTCATGTTGGAAATGGCTGTAAAAAAAACTAAATTATTAAGCTCAGTTGGGTAACTCTCTTCTTTAAGTCTTCAATAGATGGTCATCCTTATACAATTCTTCCCTTTTATCAACACTATGGATAATTTCTCCATTAATGGTCATTTGGAACATTTGGTGGGAGAGGAACAAGAGATATTAAAAAAAAACTAAATCCCCTTCAAAAGATTCTTCAACATCTAAAATTTAAAATTTTAGAATTAGTTATGGCATGAGTTCTAAAGCTCTAATCCTTAGGGAACAACAAACCATTCACCTCATGTGATTTTCAAATGTTAGCAAAATGGCCACACATAGTGCTCCAAACCCTTGGAGTAGTCCTTACCTCAAGGCTCAATCTAGTCAAAAGATCCTCCATTCGGTGGACACCTCCTCAAAAAGGTCTTTGGAAGCTCAACTTTGATGGTGTCTCAAAGGGAAACCAAGGAAAATCCAGGGCAGGATGTGTAATCAGAAATGATCAAGGTTGATTCACTCAGCTCTAGCTCTAAAACTTCCAATAGGAACAAGTAACAAAGTTGAAGCTCGGGCTTTATTAGCAGGCTTGAAATTGGAAAAGAAGGTGAGCATAAGACGAATTTGGATGGAAGGAGATTCTCAAGTTATAATAAACACATGCAGAAAAAGCAATCTACCTCCTAGCATTTGGATTATATATTGCACCACATCTTGAAATACCAACAATCCTTTGAATTGTTCAAGACGTCTCATTGCTATAGAGAAGGCAATCGCCTAGTATATGGGCTTGCAAACATAACATGCAATTTGATAACCATTTAGTAGTCCTAAAAAATGAGGACATATTCAAAAATCAAATCCTTCAAAAAATCACAACGGAAGATTGCCAACCCCATCATATGGATAATCCTAACATTCTATGTGTATCGTGTGTTTTCCTTGCAGGTGTGATCGGCTCATCCGGTAGCCACCGATCATCAAGCCAATTCAGCATTGCACGTCATCTCGTACGTAGATAAATCATAACATATCAAGTTCTGATTGCCTCATGCTCGCTGAATAATTCTCCACCGTCTCCTTCTGTATAATAAGGACAGAAATCACTAAATACACATTCCAGTATCTGTGTGGCAGTTGTGTGAGGTCAGTTCAAATGTAATTCACATTAAACATACGTTATTTTCCGAAGCCTATCATAATTATCTGATACTGTGGAAAGTGACCATCCTTTCTATGCCTTCTGTAGCCATCTCAGGTAGTTTCTATTTTTCTATCTAATGCTATGGACTTGCTTCAGCCTTATGGGTTAGTTGCACACCTTGCTGTTGATTATGTGCATGAGAAATTCCTCGCTGGTCAAGCCCTTAATTCTGCAATTTGTGAATATGATTTCCATAATGGTAACGCTATGGTAGGCAGTTTGTTTAAGCACAAACAACTGCAGAATAGGTCAATCTACCTCTGCATTTATATCACCCTCAAGCATGCTCTACACAAGAGACTGGAAGCTGAGCTAGATGAAGTCTTCAAGGTGCACAGAGCTGAAGTTAGGTCATCCTTTTGCATATGGGTGCCTGAAGTTAGGAGGGTGCTGATTACCATCCTCACCCATGACCCACACCCTCCACTACCTCCATCGACTTCGGTGGCAAGGATGGAGGAGTCAGCAAAGTCCTCCTAATTTGGTTCATGCTCCTAGGTCAGGATTTGATACATAATTTCAGATGTTCATTTTTTGGCTCCTCATCCCAGTCTGTCAACTGATGAGCTTTGTATATGCCCTCCCTGCAAATTCAACAATCATTGTGGGCAAATTTTGTTTGTTATATCTGTATGCGTATAGGGATCTATGTCTGGGCTTTTTGTTTGCAGCCCTCCCTCTGTTATTTAGGAAAAATTGCCATGGTAAATTTCGAATTTTATATTATTAATATATTATAGGTTTGGTGTCTTTCATTAAAAAAAAAAAAAACATGATTGTATCAAACTTTTATAAAGGAAATTGTCAACACAAACATAACATTTCAATTTGAATTGTCTAAAAGTAATATTTATGTTTAAATTTTAAAATGGTGTAACTAATAAAATATAGAAATATTAATGTAATTTACGTTTGTAATTTTTAAAAATTAATTAGATATACTTTTTTATAAATTCAAGAGAATCATTTTAATTGTTGATTTTTTTGTTTAAAAGTGAAGTCAATGAGATGTCACCAAAATAAAACAAATTTGATTTTTTGCCCCATATAAATGACTTGAAAATCTAGTGATGGAAAAAATAAATTCAATGAATATTATTTTTATTTTAATTATTTTTAAAGTCGAACTTAATAAAAATTTAATAGTGTTCACAAGACGTCAACTTTTATCTAATTATTTATTATTGTAAAAAAATATATATACTTTCTTTGAGAAGGTTCTTTCCACTAATGTACCATGTATTTTTTACTTTTTAATCACCCTCATGTTTGGTTATAAAAACATATTTGTAATAAATTCATCGAAATCATAATAAAAGTAATCAAAATATTTCTTAAGAAAAAATTAGATTCTAGACTCTAAGCTCTTCAAAAGAGTAGTTTTAGATTTTAATGAAATTAGTTCTAATTAGAAAAATCTAAAGTTGAAGTCAATTTTTTTCTAAATTTATCCCAAAAGAGAGGTTAAATTAAGAATTTCGACCAAAACCCTCTCAACCAAAAGCCTTTCACTTAAAATATCACATATTATTAAAAGTTTTTGGGTGAATATATATGCCATGTGATTTTAGATAAAGCTCTTTTATCCAGAAATGTTTAGAACAAAATAATTTCACTAAAAAATACACTGAAAGTGTAACTCTATACATTTACCTAGAAAAATAAAATTAAATAAAAATCATACCATGAACCAATCTTTAAAAACCAGCTCATTTATGAATATATTACTATATTAAAACATTGACATTAAATTAAAAAACATGGCTTGCGTATGCTAATTTCACCGTTTGCATGATAAAGTTGATTTTAAAATGTTTAATGTGCCATTTTCCAACGAAGAGTGGGTAATATGGAAAACGTTACCTATAATGAGTTAGATTCGTGGTTTTAACCTTATCTAATATTAATAACTGACATAATTGACTTATTTTCTCAAAATTAATAACCATGATGGGCTAAATTCAGAAAGTTAAATTTCAGCATACATTTGATGTCATATCAACGTTGAAACACTATTTTGTGCCTCAATTACAGACAAACGACCATCGACAATCAATCAAGCGTTGGCATCTACAGTCTCAGGGTAACAATTCATTTCACATCTGTGATGTATGTACAAGCAAAATTCTCTGTCACTAAAAATGGTACATGAATTTCATCAATTCAATAGAATCTGTGCCATGACTTCTCCCACGCACTTGACGCCACTTAACGCTACAAAAAATACCGAAGTCGGCAAACACACCGACAATAAACCGAGCACGCCCAATGCAACGCCTGGTCGAGCCGTCAATAGCAAATACTGCGCCCATGCAATTGCATAGAACGCCATTGAATTGTACGAAGGATATATTTCTTTCTCCCACTCCGTCCATTCCATCGGAAGCTCATCCTCGGTCTCTCGCAATTTCAGCTCATATATACGTTTCCTCAGTACAATCATATCAGTGTCCACCATACTATGGTCTACACATAACACAAACAGCTCCTCAGTGAAATAAAACCCAACGTCAAGAACAACAAACAATCAGAAAATGTTCTGTAACTAAAATTTTCTGCTGTCAATTTTATTGTTTTTGGATTTTGATTGTGTGTAAGTTTTTAAGTTTTTGTATCAATGTTTCGGATCCGTAATCTATTATTAGGATCACACTCATGAATCTCCTTGAGCTCTCTATCATTCTCATGGTAGATCATGGAGTGTGATCTCAAACGTTGATACAAAAACTTACACACAATCAAAATTCAGAAACAACAAAATTGACAACTTGTGAAAATTAAAATTCTCCGCTTCAAATTGTACCTGAATCGAATTGGTAGTCACCTGAACTCGCAGCTGTAATGAGAAGCCTGGTTGCTCTTCGACTCTTTCTGTGCAATCCATTAAATCTTGTACAATTTTTTGCCGGAGGCAGTAATCCGCAGGCAATTTGGGGGGCAACCTGTCTGTAAGTTGTTGCAGATGCATTTGCACTTCTCAATTCCATGTAGATCTGCTGAAATCAAAACTCTGTTTCTCTTTTTCTGTTTGCTGTTACAATCTTCTGCTGATATTTGCCCAAATGCTTCAATACATGAAATACATGATTTTGGATTGAACAGCGAATGGACTTATAAAGCGTTTGCTTGCGGTCTAACTCAAGGTGTGTTGGAATGTTTGGATTGCAGGTAAGAAGGAAAGCGATAGGGGGAATCGTGTACGTGTCTACTAGGAAAGAGGAAGAGGATGAACCCTTTAACACGCTAATGTTTGCCTTGAAAGAAAATATTAGAATAAAGGATTAAATGGGCACGTCTCCAGCTAGTGCGTCGGCTACAAAACCAGCCTTCTTTTACTGCATGTGCATCTTGAGTGGACGGAAATAGAAAGTATCTTAAGTATTTCGTGTCGCCTTGTTTGAAAGCTAGACGCAGGACCCTGATTTATTTTATTATAAAGCTGCGTAGGATGCAGCTGACTCTCATATTTAATTCTTTGAGGATGATGAAAGCTATGGATGCCTTCCAGATGTAACTTCAATTGGCCACATGATGGGAGAAGATAAAAGTTATGAAAAGGATGTGGCGAAAGCGTCTTGACAATCTAGTTCTAGATTTTTCTAAACTTTTATCTCGATGTTCGATTGTCTATCCTCTATCCTGCATTTCGAAATTTAGAACATGGTATGATTGTAAAATCTAACTAATAAATAAATATGGGTAAATATGGGTAAATGGGCTTTAGGCAAATTCATCCTCAACAATTCACCATTCACCATTCACCGTCGGAATTAATAATTCACACAGAAAAATTCACACCATGACAAATTCACTTCATGGAAAATTTCACCTCCATGATAAATTCACCTCATGGAAAATTCACCACCATGAATTTGTCATGGCAGTGAATTTTCCCAAGAGAATTGTTGGTGGTGAATTTTCATAGAGCTGGTTAAATATATATCTAGGATGTTCGGAGATGTTTTAGATTTTTTTTTTAGATGTTATATTGTTGTATTTATCGATAAATAAAAATTCAGAATATAACATGGTTTTTGAGTTAGTTTGTTATTTCTGAATTTGATCATGGAAACATTTTTTATCATCAATTTTTTGAATCATACTCCATGATCATCATCAGCATGAGCAAACTAGAGAAATGGTTTTAAATGATATTTAATTAATAAATATAATCAGATGTGTATGTAAAAATTAGATAGAAGTTATCTTTGATGTTTAGCATCTTTTTGACTCATTAAATGTTTGATAAGAGTATTTAATTTATGTTGTGTGCAAAGGTTTGATATCATAAGCTATGAGGCTTCATTTGAGTCTTATAAATCTGGTGAAATAGATATGTTGTAGTCTTTTGAACTAAGGTGAATGAGGTTGATAACTTGTATATTTGATGCATATGGAATACAAAAAGTATAAGGATATGTATCCTCCACCAACAAACAAAAGATACATCTTTCAAATTGTATTTGCAATCCCTCAATCGTCCCTCTCTACCAATGTAAATAACCATTATCTCTAATTATTGTGAATAATAGTGTAGAGAACTAAAGCAACCCTATAATAATCTAGAAATCTAATGGAATGATATATTAATCAATAGAAATCATACCCTAAATTAATTTTAAAATGGCTATAAGGATAAAAGAGCAATAATGTGTCCTACTTATGGACTACCATTACTTTTTCCTAAAATCACATGTTTTTATAGAAAATGTATGGGGATTTGATCTAAGGGGGAGGTGATGGGAGGTGAGGAGTTTTCAATGTAACATTGGAGGAGTTAGATTTATCTCCTTATGCTTAAACCAAACCATCATTAGGCAAGAGGAGTGGTGAGGACCTTCAATTGATCCACTTAAGATTAGATGAAACCATTGGTGGAGTATCCTCCACTCCTATCAAAATACTAACAAAAAAATAATTCAAGATATTATTTTAGGGGGTTAAATTAAGTTATGTAAATATGCCATTCTATAGGTATTTAAACAATGGAAATAAGGGGCTCTACATTTGAAGAGATAGGGTTCCTACATCACACTCTTGGTTCACTCAAGGAAACCTTAGAGATCTCAACACAGGGATGGAATAAGGGAAAGAGATCTACTAAAGGTTGTCCTAGGGCATGATTAATGACCAAAAGTGGGTTCACCACCAAGCTAGGGCTCAAAAAGACAAATGGCATGCAAGACCTAATTATGAAACTTAATGATATGCAAGACTGCAATTTAAATGACCTAGAAATGAATGTAAAATAGAATAGTAAACTGGAAGATTAGAGATGTGCACCTAGAAACCTATAGAAGATTGAATGAAAGCCTGAAATGCTAAAAATGTTGAATTGAAGGCCTACTAGGACTCATATGCCTAGGTGATTTAGTCTCAGATTAGGGTTTCTGGGCAAGAACATAAATCTGCCAAAGACAAGTCTAGAACTAAAAATTGCAAATTTGACTGTACTAGGACTCATATGCCAGAATTGGCATATTAGTCCTTCTTGGATTTTTTGGAGGATCAGGATCTGAATCTGTTCTTCAACTTATGTCTTGTCTTCTCAACCTAGTTTTTGGATCTAAACTAAAAGATTCTGCTCTATAGGTGTTCTTCAATGGTCTTGTAAACAAGGTGACAACTTTGACAACTTTACACACTTGACACCTTCTTTCCAACCTTGCTTCTTAGAGGGTCTTCAACCTAGATCTGCAAATAACACACTAAAGAGACGGAAAAATGTTGTTTCATTAGTGGAAAGGGGTTTTCCTTGGTCAAACCCCATTTTGGCAATCAAACCTTGTAATAAAATCAAATGATATAAAGGAATGATGAATGAACAAAATGAGATGTTGCAACTCGCCAAACTCTAGAAAACAAAGGGCTACAAACATGTATGAAGTGGCTCTAATGGATGTAGATCTTGACTCTTTCTTGAATGATATGGATCTTGAATTTAATGCTTGCTTGAATAATGAAACCCTACATCACAATTGTTAGCTCAAAAATAAACATGATGCTTGATGCTTGAATAATTCTCCAAAACATTTGATAATCAGCTCTTGAAGACTCTTGAATTCTCTTGTAAACACTTAAATGCTCTTGTGAACTCAAATTTTCTAGAATCCATAAATACTTGAAAGCTTAAGAGAAAATATATGAAATAGCTTTGTAATTATACTTGTTTATGCCAAATTTTCTAAAATTACAACACTATAGCCTGGCATTAGATCTAGGAGGATAAAATCACACCAAGAATTTGAATTTAATTTAATTTAATTTAAAGCCACATGGGACTCATATGCCATTAATGGTGTATAAGTCCAATTAGGCTAGGCTATGGGACACATTTTTCAAGAAATTCTTATATCCATGTGAAATATAGATTAGGGCCCCAAAACTTAGGTGGGAACCATACACCCAAGGTGGCATATGAGTCCTAGATCGCTAAATATAGGCCATACAATCCAAAAATTCTTGAATTATGATTGGATTCTAGTTTATGTTAGGATTATCCTCGAAAAGATTCATTAATTAAGGCTTGTGGATGCAAAATAAATCTAAATAAGGCATAAAGAATCCCCATTAATAATGAAAGCCATATATTAGTGTGAAAGTGTTAGGATACACTTTACAACACCCTAAATAAGGTACAATTAAGTTCATTTAGTTTATAAGGGCCTAAGACCTAATGTGAATGTGTTAAACACATTACAACACTAAATAAAGGAAACATTAAGCTCAAATTAACAAGGAGGACCTAAACAAGCACAAAAATGTAGAGGGATATATTTTCCATTGTCATAGGTACATATCCCTCAAAGTTAGCTTTTTAAAAAGTACATGAATTATGTTGTTTTAGATCAATTAGTTGGGGGATTCTATAGGGGACTTGTTGGACTAATCATTAGTGTCTCCCTTCAGTTTTGGGACATGGACTAATTGCCTCCCATGGATCTGCTTACCTTTGGCATTTGTATCAGGCGTTAATAAGTCAATATTTTGGCACAATGACAAACATGTTCCAACAAATGATATCAAAGTAGGGTCACGGGTTTAAATCCCCTCGGGTGATGCTAAGGGGGGGATAATCCGAAGGGAGACATTGGCAATTAGTCCAAAAATTCCTTCATGAGAGAAAATGAAAAGTGTATAATAAAATGGATTAGATGTCAATATAGTATAATATTAATACATGAGCTATCAAAATGCCTCATCAATTTAGGAGTAGTTCTTAGAAATGAATAACCCCACCATACATAGAGTAGATTCCTACAATGATAAAAATAACAATATAATATGCCATAAGAAAAATAATCCCCTAACCATAGAATTAGCACAATATGCACACATCACAAAAAGGAACCAACCTACCCTAACATAGAATAAAATAAGACAAAAACTGAAAAAGTATTCCTCAAAAAATCTCCATGTTCCATGTCTAAATGTAACAACTCCATCTCACTTTGTTATCTCCTGCATAAAAGTTCCAATAAGTCTTGTAGTAGCTTATAGATCTAACATATGAATACCTAGAATTATTTGCATACACCTTTTGGCTCCATGATTTTTTCTCACAAAATAGGAATTCTATACTCACTTGTGATTTCTAGGTAGCCTTGACTATGAGAATCCATTAACTTAAGAAACACTTGACCATATTAGTGTACTTTGGGAAAAGCACATTCACCACTTGTTTTCATTCTTTCAACTTCTCTACCTTTTCCATGAATTTTCCACCTTCCTACATCCACATAGAATTGACTAAAATGAATCTTGTTCTAGCCTTTGGTAGGGTAGGTATTCCTTTAATTTGGTTTAGTAAATATAATTTTAAAATATAAACCCTTAATGTATAATTGGGAAATCCAATAACCAATTTGGAGATGATTACATGGTGCACTATCACTTTCAACTTTGGAGTACCTTACATTCCTAGATCAAAATCCCCTAGAATAACTTCTATAAATCCCATGGTTTGTGATGAGTTGCAACCAAAAATTAAAAAAAATATCATATCCATTGACACTCACTATAGGAATAATGAATATTCAATAGATATAGGATCACCAAACCATTGAACAGTTAGAGCAATAGGCTAATCATCTAATTAATTATATTATCATGAATAATTAATTAGATCATCTTTTACTTTATTCACTTAAGCTAAACTTAGGAATTGCATATTTAATTATTAGATTGGCTAATAAAAGTACATGTTTTCTCATTGCATAGGATGATGACACTTGTCATATGTAGGATAATTTAATCCTAGCCTAAGGTTTAAATCTAAGGTTTCTATCTCCTTTTCATAAGGATTTATTCTACATTGTAATTCTCATTCCAGCTATTTTGCATCAATGATATTCTCAAGATATTGAGCACAATCAAGCTTGTTGATATTTTTCATTTGTGATAGGTATTGTTTGCAGGTGATTTCTAGACTCAATTAGATTCTTTGTTTGGGAAGTAGGATACTATGGGCAAAAGCACAAAGTTGTGTCACACTTTCCCAACTTATCAACTTGAATTTAAGTATTTCTAACTAAAAATCAAATTTGGTCAAACATATGATCTAGTAAGATTCATTCTAGCTAAGTTAGATACTTCCACAACTTTTTCAACTAAAATTGTTGGCTAAAAATATATGGAGCACCAATTTGAGTCCAATTTACCAAAAAAATAAAATTATTTGAAAAACTTGAAGTTTTAATAACTCTTGCTAATGTAAATAACATTTTTTTAAAAATATAAAAATACCCTTTTGTAGATCCATAAGTGTAGTTTTCAAAAATATATTTATTTTAATAGTTTAATTATTTTTTATATTTTATTTTTTTATTTTTACTAAAAGTAGGTTATCAGCACAAAATATTAGGTTGATTACTATACCAAGGAAAAATACTAAAACTTATTTAAAGAAAATGAAAAAAATATGATGCACTAGATAAAAGAATCTATTTTAAGATGGTATAATTTTGTTTCCATTTTAGATAAATATTTAATATGAAAGTTGACGTTCGATGAAAACAGTCAGTTTTTTATTCATGACATTTTAATATTTATATAAAAATATATATTTATCAAAATTGGAAAAAAAAATATATCAATGTGCACTAAAATTCCCTGCTATAAATACACACAAAAAATTGAAAGAAAAAAATAAAAATTCACTATAAAAGTTCACGTCCCCATGCAACTTCATTTTTCAAAGATTTTATCGTAAAGAACTAAATTATATCTTTAATTTATTAAAAACTAGTTTAAAATAATTTTTTAATTTTTTTTTAAAAATACAAACATAAACTATACTAAAAAATACATATTTTACTAATTTACATCATTTCAAAATTCAAAACATATATGCCA
>VDFB02366233.1:0-64436 GCA_007258455.2 Sequoia sempervirens | reverse complement strand
TTCTCTGGTGTCTCAACAAATGGGTTAGTAAATTCATCATGACAAAATTTCATGCACTATTTTTTTATTCTGTTTTCTGCAGAATATCAGGTAAACCTACCTATCTTTATTGAATGCTTTCAAAGGGTATTCAAATTCAAGGTTGGTCTGAAATCTTTCCATCATTTGGTGTTTACATTTAGAAAATAATAGTTACTGGTTTTCTTGCTCGAATCTGAAAAGGTATAAGCATTTTTATTTGTTAGAAGTTAATGCATTTCAGTTACTGGTGAAATAAATCATGGCCTGATAAAATAACGAAGATATGTGACTTTCGGTTGCTGGGTAGTCGTGCATTTTGAAAAATATGTTAGTTTCATTGTGGACTCATTTCATTCATTACAAAAATGATGGATTCTGCATATAGAATTTCTGAAAATAGTTTCAAATGGCTATTTTTTTTAATGAAGATCTGGGTTTTGTAAAAACTCTTGCAGTTTGAAAAGGGAGCATTGATTTATTCTTGTTAGAGTTTATTACAACCTATTGTACAAGAGTTACTCATGATTATTCACCATCTATTGTTCTTCATTCTACTAGCTCATTTTCTAAAAACAGTACGGGGGGTTCAGATCCCTTTGAAAATGAATTCTATGAAGACTTTTTTTATTGGCAGACATATGTGATATTATATTTAAAACACAATGTTTTTGATCACATAGATTATACTGAGGCGATTATGTGATAGTGTAACTTCTTGTTGTATCAAACAGAAAAAATGAAAAATCTTTGTAATAAAAAATAAAAAATATGATGCAGAGCAAAGATGTCTCCTTAATTTATGTAATATTTTAGGGATTCATTGTTTTTTATTTTTAGGGTATTAGATAGATTAAGGGTGTGGGGTTCTATGAGCTTATCTGGAAAACAGAGAGATCCTCTGTGTTAATGTAATTATGTAATCTAAAAAAGGGGTTGGTGCTCCTTGAAATTGGTGTTTCAAAATGAGGGGTTGGTTCTCCTTGAGTGGTGCTCATAAATTAGCCTATAAGGCATTGTAAACAGTGGTTTTCAAATAAAAGCTTGAAAGGCAGTAGTTTAGGAGTGGTTTTTCTACCCTAGGAGGGTTTTCCACTCGACAAATCTTGTGTCTCATGCTCATTTGTGGTGTCACTGCTTTACTGAGATAATGTTGTATTGTTTATTGTTTTGCTGTTACATTTCTCATTTAAGTTTATGAATGATTGCATTCAACTCATGAATGTACTTATCATTGAAATATTGAGAACAAATGAGTGCTATGGCTTAATTTTTGAAAAATAGTAAAATATGCTAAGACACTAATTCACCCCCCACTCTCAGTGTCTTTTTCACTCCAACAGCTAGATGTCTGAAATCAAGTTCCTTTATCTGGTTAATGCCTTTAACAAGTTTTTATCATGACTGTCCTAGTTTGTTAATGTTATAAGGTTGCATGGGCTTGTATGGAAGCGATGGGAGAATGGGTGTTTCAGAATGCAAAGTTAGATTATTTGATCATGTTTTGTCATGTTAAGAGTGATACAAGCATCCCCAAGTCCTGTAGTCATGTCTGGATGTGGGATCCTAGTTGGGTGGTTAAGTTGCCTTGTTGAAAGGAATAGTGAAATTGATGTGTGCACATAGAGTATTTGAGAGAAGCTAATGAAAAAGGAGTTGCTTCCCCTGCCACTCTGCATCAATATGTATCCCACATCTACATTGAGGCCATCAACATGCAATCATAAATTCACCTCTAGAATTGTGAATTTTTTAGAAATTTATACAATGACTAATGCACATTAACCTTCATAAAATTTTGTTGTAAGCTCAAATTTTTGAGTAGTATATTTTGTGTAGATGTTAGATCTACCCTCTTAATTTTCATATGGTTTTTATTGAGTTTATATTTTCAAAATAACCCTTTGGATAGTGTTTCACCAAATATTATCTTGAATCTAAAAGTGATAAATCCTCCTTCCTATTTTTGCCTCGATGTTCGGAAAAAACATGAGGGGACCTACATTCGCCCCTAGTTCTTTTTGATATATTTTATCTTTGTATCATTACTCCCCTCATATTAGAATTATTTTGTTTAATACATTATCTTTATACTATCACACTTTTGTCTTGTAGGATTATATTATTTTTTAATATTGCGATTTTGTAGCATTGGGGTACCTAACACCATGGTCTTGCAAGTTCTCAGTCTAGGGAATCATATTTTTACCTAAAGAATATTTGTGTCATGCACAATATCCTTTTTGGTATCCTTTTCATGATGATATTTTATTTTAACATTTCATTTATTTACTTTATCATAGCTTATCACTTAGTTTCATTAGCCCACTAAAGTGCGGGAAAAATGTAATGTAGAAAATTGCATATCCTGATAATTTCATGTTGTGTTTTAAATTATTTTGGCATCCATTATTGTAGCATGTTTTATGTTTATTTTATCCAAAATATTGGCCTATCTTCCATTCACCAAAGCTTTCTAGGATTATGTAATGTAATATTGTTCTTGCTTCTATTCTAGGAAAATGTGCCAAATTTTAGAGAATTTTTCTAGGATGTAAGCACAATGCGCAACCATCTACAAAATGTACTAGCATTTTGAAATTTTAATTGTTGGTTTCTCACTCAATTGTCTTTTTCCACCTATTGTAATATTCACTAATAGAGTAACATCATTTGCATGTAAACATGACCCAACAATCCTCTCATATCCTTTTGGAAAAATAATATTTGGATCTCTTGGCTAATCTCTCTCTCGGGAAAAGTTGTTGCAACTACAAGGTTGAATTTTTTTGGAACAATATCTCTTTGTCAACTTGAGTTCATAATACATTGGTAATCTATATCATTTGTTGGAGCTCATAAAGGATCACATTGGCTGAACTTTGATTGAATCATTGAAAGAGCTCACCATTTCTCTCCTACATCAAATTATTGATAATATTGTTTTTATTACATTTTAATAATCTTTCTATGGTTTCTATATTGTATCTGCCATTATATTTTAGAAAATATTTTGGACTAGATCACCACTCAAATTATTAATAAACAAACTATGATATTCTTCATTGTAGACTAGGATTGATACTTAGATTTATTTATTTATCACTACTTTAAATTCCTAGATGCACATAGGATAGAAGAAAAAAATATTTTTCTACTCTTTATCATAGGTTGTCCATGGAGATCGGAAGACCAAAATAGGTGCTTGACCACTCTTGGAAATATCCCAAATAGACCCAACCATTTTTCTTGTTTCTTGTCACTACATGTATTTTGGGATAGTTTGATTGCACAAAGCTTTTGCAAGTGTTTCCATATTTTTTTTTAATTTCTATTCTTCATTTAAATTAATGTAAATTTTTTTTTGATAATATAAGAAGCATTTACAGTGCATTGTACTCGAACACAAAAATACCATAGGGCAGAAAGTCAACAAAAAAAAGTAGGGTCAAAGGCCACAAGCCAGTGGCAACAAACCGACAACTAACCATCAACAAAGCAAAGTTTTGTTTAAAACATAAAAACATAGAAAAGAAAGGAGCACCAAGATACTTGTCAAGATTTTCCAAATCCTCCTTGAGGAAGTTAAAGATATCTTGATTCTAAGAGCTTGTACTAGGATCATTGGTCTTCTCATGCTTTTTTATTTTTTCCTACAACATAGAACCAAGGGTAATCATTGAGTGGTGGATGACCTTTAGAGTGAGGTAGGAGAGACCACTTAATTTTCTTTCCAAGCTTTCAATCCAAGCCAATAGGGTAGAGTAATTATGGGTTTTCTTTACACACTTAGAGCAATGTCCTCTTTGGGTTCCTCAAGAAGGGTAGAGTCCTCATCAAAGAGCATGCCATTAAATTAAGGGAACAAAATTGGACCATTAGTCTCCACCTTAGCATCCTCATCCTTGTCCTCTTTATTGCTATAGTCCTCTTCCTTCTTATCTTCCTCAGTCTCATCACTAGAAATTTCATCCACAATGGGGTTGGGAATAGGCTGACACACTAGTCTATGTGACCTTCATGCACTAAGGTTAGGGAATTTGGCCTCCTTAGTAGAATCTGGATCTCTTTTTCTATTTTCCTTTCCAATAGCCTTGTTGTTTTCCTTGTCCTCGTCATCATTAGAACTAGTCTCTTCCACATAGAATTTAGCTGAGGGCTTTTTATTCTTCTTGTAGCTAGGTTTTTTTGGTTAAGAGATAGTTCTTTTTCTAGGACCTTTGGAGGGGTTGTTTTTAAGTTCATAGAGACTAACAACAATAAATTTTTGGTTCAAAGTTCTGAGGGTTTTTGAGGTCTTGAGTTGTAGGTTAGGAGGTTTGGACTTCATCTCAGGGTTGACATTATAGGAAGAAAAATTCAATTTCCCTTTAGGAAGAGGCATTGCAAACTTCTCAATAAGGGGGCTCAAAGGTTTCTCCAAATGTGAAGTTTCAAATGAGAGTTCCTCAACAAGGAAATCCCTAATGGGCTTGGGAGGACATAGATCTAGGTGAAAATGATAAATCCTAAGGGTAAGCCCCTAGTGGAGTGGGATGGGCGGCCTGTCAAGATTTTTGGTCGTCATGTCTAGAGATTCTTTAACTGACACCTGTAAAAAAGATAGAAAATAAAAAGGGAAGATAATAATCACCTTATTCCTAAAATGATTCAGCAGGGGCCATGTTTTTGTCACCTAGAATACTACTAGTATGTTCCTATTTATATTTGTGTGGATTGGGTAAGAAATTATATTGAAACAAAGTTTTTTTGGAAGTTTATTAATATTTTGGGGGCCATAAAAACTACAATAGATGTTTATATAAATGTTTGTCTAAGGCACTGGCATCCTAGATAGGGTTCTCTATCCTCTAGCACTAGGTTCCATTTTTTATGTTGTTGTCTTTTTTGAAATTGTTTTCTATAAATTCATATTCTAGTTGTTATAAAATATCATTTTATTAGCCTCTTTCATGCTTTAGCTTAGTGAAAAAATTTCTTTCCCAAGTTTAAACATTTTTTGGATTTGTAGAGTTGTTTTGTTCATTTTGAATTGAAAAGTAGAAAATAAATTTCATTTAAAACTAGATTAATCCTAGAGTAGTCTGGTAGGAATCATTTAATTAGAAAACAAAGACATTTTTTACTAAATTGAATTTCCTTCCATTTATACGATTTGATAATAATATCGCTTATTTTAAACTTTAGATACTATTAGGTATGATTGTAATTTACACACAAATACACTATATTACAACCATAAAACTATTTAGTGTAATGTAACATGTTATATAATGATTTTTCTACTTGAAACAAGTTACAATTATAATTATAATCTAAAAGTTACAATTACAATGCCAGAAAAGACTCAAACCAAACACCTCATTTTGGATGCATGAACTTGCCTTATGATCACCTTTGCTATACCAATTGAAACAAAAAAATTTAAGCAAATGATTATTTATGGAAACACTTATCAAGTAGACTTTGAATTCGTATTAATTCCTATCAAAGCTTATTAAATTCCATAAATAATTCTTAGAAATAAAACCATCATAACATAACCATTATGGCATACACATGGAAGGATGGATGGTGAAATAAGGTAAAATGATGGAGGAAAGTATAGTAAAATTGTTGGGAAAATGTGTCTCAACCTTGCAATTATATGTGGTTTATTGTTGATAGGATGTATATATATTTATATATATGTTTCCTAGTTATACCGATACGTGTATACAATGGCATCACGAAGCGAAATGTGAGCGTGTTAACTTTTTCATGAAACTTCTAGAATAGATGACATACATTAAATAAAGGATTTATTGTAAATTTGGACCGTTCGTTATTAGGTTTTAGATATAATGGAAGATATTTTGTTGGCCTTTCTTGCCCTAGAATGAAACTCTATTTTATGAGGGCATTGTATTACAACTATGGTACAAAGAGACGGTGATGATTTATGAGAGTCTAATAGTGGTCGTGTTGTCTCTTGATCTTTGAGTGGTGATAATCCTGTGAGAAGCTTGCTCTGCAAGTATATTGTAATCTTTGTGATTTACTGAATAATATATTGGGAAACTTTTGGAGTATGTGGTTTTTCTCCTGAAAGGGTTTTCCCCACGTAAATCATTGTGTTGTGGTATGCATGATATTTATGTTTATTTATGTTTACGTTTTTGTAACTATTATAGATCTATAAATTTTTTGCATTATTCTCCTCTCAAGATTAGTGTAGGAAGTTGTCCCACTACCTTAGCTTCCTTATAAAAATTATGTTATAAATGTGTTCATTTAAGGAGTCATCAATTATCATGGTGTCTAAGTGAGGACATATTATAGGTCAAGTAGATAGAGTAGATTCATGTATTAAGATAAGTGAACGTTCAAAGACAATATGCTAGCTTTTTGACCTAATTTCATTTTTGTAAAAAAATCAATCTTGTAAAATGATGTAAATTTTTATGAAAATAGCATAGGATTATTTTTCACATCTTATGACCCATGGGATTAAACCAATGCACATGGGATTAATGACATATAAGCATATTGTTGGGTCTTTTTTGAAGGTGCTAACTCACTAGGTTTGACAAGTTTGAAGTAGGGTTTTTCTTTCCTCATATGGTGTTCCAATCTTCATCCTTAAAAAAGAGCATCAAGGCCTCAATAACAGGCTTAGAGGTTAGACATGGAATAAGAGGATAATAATCTAATCTTTTGACCAAGATATTGACACATAAAATAGTATTAGGAATATGTCACCTTCTATACAAAGTGAAGAGTCCCAACTTAAATCATGCTTGAATCTGTATTGAGTGATTAATGTTAGTAATGAAGTCTATTTTGATACAAGCCCTTTTGTGGGAATGGTGGAAGAACAAAATTAACCCCCACTAAGTGTTTAACCTAGAGATAGTTTAATTCACTTTCTTTTGTGCCTTCTAAACATAAATAAGTTCTAGAAAATGGAAGTACATAATATAAATATTATATTTTGATCTAAGCTAATATTTATAGGAGTTGAGAAGTGCTAAATGTAAAAATTTTATGCTACATCAAAGAAATGATAAAATAGAGTAGGCAGACCTAGAATTGGCAATATCTAATTCCATACATGGACTCAAGAGGAAGAGAAAATGGTGTGATATTTTCAATTCAAATCTAGAAAAAATTGATTTTTGTGTGCTGCTAAATGGTAGTAATTGGTATTGATCCAAGTTAGGGATGCTAATGAACATCTAAGGTATTGGTGTAATACCATTGACAATGTTGGGTGTTGGTATCCTAATGTCTAAATTCTTCAAATTTAATGAGAATGCTTGTATTAGTTTTTTTATTCCTCTCTTTCTTGTACAATCTACATTTCTAGCTAAAAATCGCTAAAAATCACATATATCTTGAGATAAAGTTTGGGAAGAGGGAGAAAAGGGTATCCTTTCAAGGATACCACCTCAACTATTCCTCTAGGTGATGAATTTCAACCTCAATAATATCACTACAAAAATATGAGTGTGCGCATAGCTAGTGATGGTGTGGATGTGGCATGTGAAAAGTTTAAGTGATGAAATTTGAACTCAAGTGTATGAAATACACAAATGTAGTGTGTCTAGTGATGAATGAAAAATAATGAGATGGAGATAAAAAATAGAAGCATTGGAGAGGGAAAATATATTAAAGAAATTTTATATTTGAATAATGAAAGATTATACAATAATTTTGGGATATGGCTCTAAGAGAGAGATGAGAAATATGGATCCATGAATTATAAAGGGGAAAGGATATCAAAGAATGATAAATGCACAAGGATAAGGATTGTGAGAGATTAATAGCTTGGGTGGAGCTATATAATCATAAAATTGTAGTCCACATAAGTATTAATTACCACCACACACTCTAATGGAGATTCTATTAATAACTTGTGAATCCTTGAGAGAGTTTAAATTCTTGAAGCCTTTTATTTTCTTCTAACCTTTCAAATGGAGACTAAACTGATTTATACTAAGTTTCAAGAAAAATTACCATTAAAAACACGGTAAGGATTAGAGAATCAATGGATTGGAAAGTCACTTTTTCAAATTTGAATGAGGACAATAGTACACACCTCACACTATAACACCCATTTTAACCATAGATAAAACTCAAGAAAAATCTAGCCAAAATTTTATAAATCAACGCACAATACACAATGATATTGCAACACACATAATAGGTGTCATTACTATGCACAAGGCCACATGGAGTAACATATTATTGAGTGTACATAAAGGAAAAATTAAAACCATGAGTGAATCCATCCATTGGTAACAAAAAAGTAGCCTTAGGAAATGTGATGCATTCATGAAATCATCTAATTCTAAGTAACTCCATTAGTAATATATATTCGTCAATATTCATTAATTCTTAAATGTGAAAGCATGTAAGGAAGATATAATATATTTACCCCTTTATTAATTTTTTCCCAATAAATTAACAAATGATAATTTACTAAATCTAACCTTTCCAATGAGATATGAGAACAAAAATAAGAAAAATATATATCATTTCATACAATTACCCATACAAATATTGCCTTCTTTATCCCTTTGAGAATTAAAACGTAATAATTTAAAATTTTAACCTTCCAAAAATAATGTAAGATGATGAAGGAATATATAAGCATATACATGTTAATATACCCTTTTTACAACCTACCTAAATCATTTCATAAAATAAGATCAATTCATCAATATAAATTTCCAAATGCAAGTATAGAACTAAAATAACATTTAATTATTCAAGGGTGACTTGTGTTTTACCATGCACAACTCAATTCACATTAGCTACTCATTTATCTCATTATCAAATATATGGATAAGAGAAAGAGTGAGATACTAACATACTTGCATTTATTTCCCAATGCAATGATAACATTCAACTACCTATAATTTCAAGGTGATAAGGTGTGGGAGAGATAAAGTAACTAACACAATAAGGGAATCATCCACTTATTAAGATATCCATTTTGTATAATAATGATGCATTCTTCCTATAATACATTTGTTATTCTTTCAACACTAGTTCAGTTATAAGTAAACATAGTTATTCATTGTGTGAAAACATTCCAAGTAAAACAAAGATTTTATTTGACACAATTAATCGCCACCATAATTAGAACATAATTTTTCTATGAGAAGATGAATACTTCTTATAACACATATCAAATCTTTTTTTTCTATGATAACTCTAATTCTTGATCAACATTATTATTTATATCAGTGATTCTACACATGACTAATGATTAGTTTGTAAGTTGTGAATTCCTAAAGTATATTTTAATTTATTATTTTCCTTATTTACATGGGAAAGACACACCATCCCACACAATATCTTATACATAAAATTTAATCTAATATAGTTGAAGGTATTGTTGGTTCCTCCAATTAATGTCTATGATTCTCTAGAGAAAATCCACCTCTAATGCTCAAGAATTATAGGAATATGGCCAACAAACAAGAGTTTCAACATCCCTTTCCACTTTAGGCTCTACAAAACCTAGGCGGGTTTACCTCTTAACAATATCCAAAAATAATTGACAATTACATAGGATCTTAGACTAGCAGATAAGTTCTCATACTTTTAGACAAGGACTTGTAAAATCGATACAATAATTGGCTAAATTCCTTGTAAAATTTAAAATCCTAACCATGAGAACACCAAATAATTAAAATAACTCAAAGATACATTGATATTTCTCATTTTAAACTATCATGGACCTATAACAATCCTAATTTCTTAGCTTGGTGCCTTGAATTATGGGTAATAAGTCATATAATCTTGTAAATATATTCTAAACAACAAAGGAAACATCCACCATGCACACAAAGAGTTCAAAATTCAGAGTGAGAATTCAGAGCGGGCCAACTCTATTAGCTTCTAGGGCTATTTCCAACTCGATCACATTATTGCATAGATAGATGCCATTGCACCAAAAGATTGACCTATTAATGCCTGATACAATCATTAGAGTTAATGAATCCATGAGAGGTGGTTAAGCCATGCCACAAACCCAAGTCTTGTGCTGCACAACACAGGGAGACCAAGGGCACACACCTTGCAACAATCCCCCCAATGTAAGCTTTGCAAGAGGTTTGAACCCATGACCCAGGCTATGATACCAATTGTTGCATAAACAATTGTCATTGTACCAAAAGATCAAACTATTAATGCTCGATACAATCGCTAGAGTTAATGAATCCATAGGAGGCAGTTAAGCCATGCCACAAACCCAAGCGCTGTGCTACACAACACAAGGAGACCAAGGGCACACACCTTGCAATAGTACATATGGTACTCACACTATTGATATCTTCTATCATGAATATCTATGAACACACCCTTCATCAGAAGAAGAGTATTCTTCATTTGGAGAGGATAATATAGTTGACATCATATTAATATCATGATTTTCATCATGGACATTTTCACAATCATCATAATGGTTAGATGGATCTTCAAAATACTATGCAACCATGCATTGTCTGGGAGAATGAGGTAACTGGAAAGCCATACACTAAGGATTGTGTTCTTTAAGATTTGCATTACTTCTTCTTAAAGGATCACGAGTTTATCTATTGGATGTCCCTTTTTGGTTACCTTGAACTAGTTTACCATTATGCCAAGTGGTATTACAAGGTTGATTAGACAACTTAGGAATTCTTTCTTACTTCTAATAATTTTGTTTGTCATGGGACACACCTTTCTCATTTCTAACTACTTTATATCTCAAGTCCAGGTGAAGGGTTGACCTTGAAGGTCCATATCAATAATCTAGGTAGTATTTAAAAGGTCAGCCATGTCAGCCATACTATCAGTGTAATCAATCAACTCTCCACACTTCTCAAAAAGGGTAGAGGGGGGAGTTGAAGTCCCCCACAATCATCCATCATGCCTCTTTATTTCCCAGAATCCAATCACAAAGTTCAAGCTAGAGGCTTTTCCTCACATTCCTCACATTAGGGGCATAGATATTAACGAATATCCAAGATAACCCATCATTAGAGAATTGGACACTTAAATTGTATTTGGTTTGGAAACTTTGAACTCTTTGTGTGCATGGTGGATGTTCCCTTGGGGGTACCCCACAGTCCCCCTCCCTTGTCCCTTCCCGACTCTACTTTGCACCCCACACATGATTCTCCACTTTCCTCAGGAGTCCCTCCTCCTTTTGAGGGTATTGTTGGGGTGCCTATGATTCCTACCCTCATGGGGCCCATGGTTTAGAAGAATGTGCTTCTCAGCTCTCCTCAAAGTTCCTCTTCTTCTGCTAAAGGTGATCATTGTCGTCCGATGATTTCAAAATATCTCTCACAGACTCTACTATTGATAGGACTAGCATTTGCACCAAAAGGGGTGCAAGGGTTACACTGGTAGAAAAATATAACACCATTTTCCCCTCTGTGATGAATCTTGATTTGTAGGAGACAAAAAAAAAGACATTAGAAACAATATTCAATTAACATTTGAAAGAAAATAGATGTGTTAGCTGTTTGTGTTGTGTCTACAGAAAAAGTCCATTTTGCATTTGAACTAATGGTGTTCGATTATCCACAAGCAATTCTTAACAATCCCCAATTCAATATAGATAATCTCTATCAGTCGAGCTTGTGATGTACAAGTTTAGAGGTGTGATATTTGTGGTCTCTATTCCTCATTGGAAGATTTGGTTTTAGTTGTTTCCAATATTCAAGGTTCCTATTGAAATGAAATCTATGGTGAAAGAGGTACTGTTGGACTATAAAAGTGGTGGAAAAAATCAATCATCTCTAAGATCGAGGAGAGAATGATATGATCATTTCCTTTATTTGGTAGGTAATTTTAAAGCCCATGACAAAGCCTGCGGTGTTGAGCTTGTGAAAATTGTAATTCTATGCTACATAAACTCCAAAGTCTAAACTGAGTGCTTGATATAAAGCGGATACTGTTTTGTTTTATGCCAATCACTTGCTCCTGCTAAGAAAATTAGAATTGGAGAAATTATAAAGGCAAAATTTAAAAAAGAAAAAAATAGTTTAAAGCTTTCAACTTTAAAAAACTAAGAAATGTTAATAATTTTAGAGAAAAAAATACAATTTTTCAGGCCTACATATTGTGGCTCCAAATATAGTGCTCAAGAAAAACAAGACTAGCATGATGGCATCCCTCTTCAACCAACAATTATCTACACAATAAATTACACATTTTCAAGGTTGCATAGTGGCTCCATATATGACACCGAGGTAAAACAAAACTAGCATGATGGCGTCCGTCTTCAACCAACAATCATCCTCTTTAATCTACAAACATCCTCTCCTTTCGGAAACATGCGCATGTGTCAACTATCACAACATTCTCTCCATTTCTAAATCCGTTGCGCTTGCAGGTTGGAGACGATTTAGTCTAGGTTGATATTGACCAAGTTTGGTACCCAAAGGTGGCACCTCATGAGCCAAGATGAGATGCCTTTGATTTATTATTGGTCATCCCATGAGTGCTCCGCATCTCTGGTGTGGTGCCATGAATGGTGTTTTGGGAGTCGATGAGCTCTATGTGTGAATGATGGAGGTCTAAATCTAGCACAATTTTGTGGCTTTTCCACAATCCAATCAATCAATAGCTTCCCATCCTCGATTACTTCCAAATTGATAAATAACTCCCCATCCTTGATTACTGTAGTGAAGATATTGTAAATTTATATGCATTTATTGCAAAAAGATATTATAGATTTCATCATTTATCGTAGCAAAGATATTTATTAGATTATTACTTTTTTTGACAAACAACTTGGTTTCCCTATCAAATGAAAGAGGTCAAACAACCTAGTTTGGAGTGTGAGACAAGTTTAGGCACAAAGCTCATACAATATATAGCCTATTGGCTAATTATTTTGTCGATGGAAAACACTTTAGTGGGAAAATTTTTCTCTTTCCGATCGACCATCGATATGGTTCATCATTGGACAAAAGCTCAATGGCAACTAGAAGGCAGTGTGGATGTTAGTGCCATGGCTAGAGGGTTATTTCTTTTCAAGTTCACTTCACATGAGGATCTACGTTTGACACTCTCCTTTGGTCCTTGGGTGTATGGTAAACATAGCATATCTATTTGCCATTGGAAGCATGGCTTCAAACCTGCTATGGATCTCAACAAATTTTCCCCTATTCGGATTCATCTACCTAGCTTTCTGCTTAAATACTAGGATGAATTGGTTTTCCAATGCATTGGAGACTTGATTGACCACTTCATAACTACAAACATCATTACCAAAATGAGGTCTAGATTAGTTTTTGACCATTTTTGTGTTGATATAGATATTAATAAAACTTTTCCTATCTCTATGATTATGAGGTCTAAGTTTGGGATATGGTCCCAACAAGTTTTCTATGAGAATGCCATTGTTTATTGTCAAAAATGCTCCAAACCTAGTCACCTCATCTCTGATTGTAAATCCTCGGTCAGAAGCCAAAAAAAACCCAAAGAGCTTATCATTCCTCAGGGGGATCTCACATATAACTACCCCTTCAAAGATGATATTTTAAATATCCTAAAGACCCATCCCAAAGTTGGGCCTGAGGGAGGTTAAGGCTTGGCAGTTCCTCTGGTTGTTCCTAATAGACCTATGTCTTTTATGGACCAACCAAATGAAGATCTATCTTTGAATAATATCCATATTATGGGCTCTCTTAGTTATGTTACCTTGGATAGTAAGGTTGCTCAGATGCCTACTTTGGAAGAGCCAACTCCATTGGTTTCTCAATGTTTGCAACCTTCTAATGATATGCTACTACGAAGGATTAATACTACTTTTATAAGTAAAGGACTTGGAAGATGGGGAAATATCTAATCAAAATATATGTGATAAGTTCCTAGTTGACTATGTTAGAACCATGCTGATAGAAACAACAGAAGGCCCTTGAACTAACAACCAAAAAAATAGAGTTGATGAATGGTTAACACCCAAGAAAAAAGGTAAACAAAAGAAGGCCAATGTGGGGGTTGAGACCCAAGCAAGTAGACCTTCCCAAAGGTAAACCAAGAATAGGGAAGTGACTAAGGAGATTACCATTGAAAAATAGAGGATGTTTGAAGTATCCTCAAAAAATATTTCTAAATGAAGTTCCTCTCTTGGAACATAAGAGGGCTCAATAGCCCACACAAGCAATTGGCTCTAAATAACTATATTTGGGAGCACAAGACTGACATTCTCTTATTACAAGAAGTTAAGATGAAAAAAATAAAATTTGAAATTATTTCTAAGAATTTCTAGCCCAATGCTCACTTCCTAATCAATTATGCCTCTTGTGCCTCAGGGGGTCTTGTTGTTATGTGAAATCTGCACAGGTTGTGTGGCTTTGAACTATTCCAAACCAAGCACAACTTAGGTGTCCAATTCTCTAATGCTAGGTTATCTTTGATATTCATTAATATCTATGCCCTAATATGAGGAATGCTAGGAAAAACCTTTGGCTTGAAATTTTTGATTGGATTTTTGGCAATAAAGAGGCATGATGGATGATGGTGAGGGACTTCAACTCCCCCTCTACCCTTCTGATAAGTGTGGAGGGTTGATTGATTGCACTGATAGTATGGCTGACATGAAAAACCTTTTGAATACTATCAGGCTTATTGATATGGACCTTCAAGGTCAACCCTTCACTTGGATTAATAGAAGGCTTGGGGAAAATCTAATACATGTTAGAATTGACCATTTCGTGATCTCCCCCAACTGGGTAGCCCTCCGTAACTCCAACTTGTTGGCTCTTCCACAGACAATGTTTGACCATAACCCTCTTCTGCTAAGTTGGGAAGATAACTTTGCTACAGGTCCTTTCCCTTTCAAATATGAGATAATGTGGAGATCTCACTTGGACTTCAAGGACAAAATTTCCACTTGGTGGAATATTCCCATTCATGGATCTCCTATGCATCGTGTCTCTCAAAAGCTCAAAAATATCAAAAATATGGTTAAATGCTAGAACAAGTGGGTATTTGGTGATTTTTTTCACTAGAAGAGAGACTTGATGACTAACCTCAAATATATCCAAGTCAAAATGGTAGATGGTAATGTTAGTGTTCAAACTTTCCAACTTGAGAAGGATTCCTGTACTGATTGGTCTAATGTTCTTAAAAAAGAAGAATTATTTGGAAACAAAAGTCCAAAATACAATGGTTAAAAGAAGGGGACTACAATTCCAATTTATTCTATATTTTAGCTCTTAAACACAAGAAAATAAATCAGATAAAGAAACTCAAAGATAACCTTGGGATTGAAGGTACTATCTTAGCTCAGATTGTGAATATGGTCTCTACCTACTTTCAACAGTTTTTCTTGGCACCTGCTGCCAATCTCACTATTGCCTTGTATAATCAATTGTTGGACAACACCCCTTTCATTTTAACTAATATTGATAATGCTTCTATTCCTAGGCATTTCACTCCTAATGAAGTCAAATTGGTTGTTTTTAGCATGAGGATTTCAAATCCCCTAGGCCCAATGGATTCCCATTGACCTTATTTCAAGAATTTTGGGATGTTGCGGGAGATGTGTTCCTTGCTACTAAAGACTTTTTCAAGTTTGGAATTTTTTTGAAACAATTGAACCACACTTTTATAACTCTGATCTCCAAAAATGGTGACCCACAAACTATGGTTGATTTCAGGCACATCAGTTTATGCAATAACATCTATAAAATTTTCTCCAAAATCCTTGTCAATAGACTGAAACCCCTCCTAGAGAAAATTATTAGCCCATGACAAAAAGGCTTTTTCCCTGATTGCCAAATTCTGGATGTTGCCATCTCCACTCATGAAATTCTTCATTCTATGGAAAAATGTAACAATGCTACTATGGCCTTTAAACTTGACATAGATCTAAAGAATATCATAAAGTCTTTTGAAAGTTTCTTCTCAAAGTCCTTGCTAAGTTTGGTTTCAATCAGTCAGTTTTAAACCTCATTAATGAATGCATTTTCACTATCAATTGCTATGTTCTTGTTAATGGGGTTCCCTATGGTTTCTTCAGTGCTGATAAAGGGACATGACAAGGCGACCCCTTACCTCCTTATATTTTCATTATGGTTGTTGATGTTAAGCTGTAATATTTCTAAACTTCTAAATGAAGGTACTATCAAGGATGTTAAACCTACTACCTCTTTGAACCCTTCAACTATACAACAGTTTGTCGATGACACCATCCTCTTTGGGAAATCCTTAGTTGTGGAAGCTAGGAAATGGAAGTGTTGCCTCAGTAATTATGCTTATAGCTCTGGTCAATGTATAAACTACAATAAAATCACTATTTACTTCTTTAACACCTCTCAAAACCTTCAAAATAAAGAGACTACTATCCTGGGCTATGAGAGTGCCCCTCTTCCTACTATGTATCTTGGTCTTCCTCTAATTGCTAAGGAAGTTACCCCCAATTTTTGAATTTCGGTGTTGGAAAGAATGCAGAGAAAATTGGGTGGGTGGAAAGAATCCATATTGAGTCATGTTCGTAAGTTACAACTCTTGACTACTGCTCCTCAAGGGATCCCGATGTAATTCCTATCCCTATTCAAAATCCCAAGATATATAGCTGAGAAACTGGAAAGAATCCAAAGGAACTTTCTCTGGTCAGGTACTAAGGAGAAGAAAAAGTTGGCCTTGTTAAGTTGGAATACTATTTGTCTACCCAAATCTAGTGGTGGGATTGGTATTAGAAAAATCCAAGCTACTAACAAAGAAATCCTTGCTAAGGTTGGATGGGATCTATTGAGAAATAAGAAGGATTGGTGCACTATTCTAAATGCCAAATACCTCAATAATACTCCCTTGATCAGGAGCCTTTTCACCAAAGGTAACCCCCGCGATCCCTTAATTTGGAACAATATCAATAAATTCAAACAACTACTGCAGACTGGACTGAGATGAAAAATTGGAAATGACTACAAAATCAAGTTCTAAGATGATCCCTGGTTACTCGGGCCACCTCTCAACCAATCTGATTTTAAGGATTTGTTGGGCCCTACCACTGGCTACTTTGGTAGGTATGTTGAGGACTACATTTACGGTTGATAAGACACTCAAAGGTGGAAAGTCTTGATGAACTATTGTCATAACTCTCATGAATTAAGTCAGCCAACTAGGTTACTTCAAGAAACTCTCTCCTTAACAAGAATTCCCATATCCTTTCAAGAAAATGACTTTTTCTAGACTTGGGAAAGTAAAGGAAACCTAACTGTTAAATCAACTTACAAACTATTGTCGGTGCAGGGAACCTGTGGTAGATTTTGGAAACAAATTTGGAACAAACATCTTATTCAAAAAATAAATTTCTTTTGGTGGACTATGACCCACAAAAAAAATCCTCACCTAGGATAACCTAAGGAAAAGGGGATTCCAAATCCCTAATAGATGCATGCTTTGCAAGATGGATGAGGAGTTTGTTCCTCACCTATTACTCTACTACCCCTTTGCTACTGAGGTATGGGCTTTTTCTCTCCAAAAATTTGGGGTCCCTTGGACCATGAATGAGAATATCAAAAGCTTTGTGCAAAATTAGGCCAGTCCTTATTCTCATCCCTTACCTAAAACTATTTGGCAACAAGTTCCCCCCTTTATTTGCTAGTGCATATGGAAGGAAAGAAACAATAGGATTTTTCATAATGTGGAAAAGAGCCCCAAGGACGTTTTTAGTGTTTGTTCCAAGCTTTTTACTGAAAACCTATCCATTTTTTATTGGAAACCTCTGAGCAAACCCCCCACTGCTTTGGAGATCAATATTGCTTGTAATTGGAATCTTCCTCTAAACCTCAATTCCTATGATAATTCTAAAGTATTGGCAAGGCTTAATACTAAATTGAGGCCTCCTTTGCAAGGTTGGAACAAGCTCAACTTTGATGGGGCTGCAAAAGGAAATCATAGTCCCGCTAGTATTGGAGGTATTATCAAAGATATTGAAGGAAAGGTTTTAGTTGGCTATGCTGGAGGGATAGGTGCGCAATCTTCTATGACAACGGAAGAAAGGGCGTTTATTGATGGTATCAAATTTTCTCTATCTATAGGGATAAAGTATCTTCATGTTGAAGGCAATTCTAAAACTGTGATTGATGCTATCAAAGATAAAAAATTTGGAGGTTGGATTGTTAATGATGTCATGGTGGATATTCATCACATTCTCAATAAATTTGGAGGAAAAAAGTTCTTGTATATCTTTAGAGAAGGTAATAAGGTGGTTGATGCATTGGCCAATGTTGGGACACCTTGGACCTCTACCGGGTGTTGGAGAAACCTTTGTAATTTTCTTAATATAGTGGAAGGGTTGATCCTTGAAGATCAAAAAACCCATATTCTTAATGATGAGTGATGAATTTATTAAATAAGATAGGTGGAATAGATTTTCTAAGATAGATATGAACATGTTGACCCTTGTGGAAAGGTTTGACCTATACTTGTTGCTCAAAAGGTTTGAAACCACTAATGAAAAAAAGAAATATAGTTTTATGGCTTGCACAAGGATACTCATCCTTACATTAATGATACTTTTATTAATATGAGTTGGTAAAAGGGTGATTTGATAAGTCATCCTTTAAAACTAAAAAAGTATTATTGCACCATAATTATGACTTACGGGTCCATAATTACTAAATTTCTAGTCACGATTTCCTCTATCTTCCTCCAATCTTTTTCTGCCAACTTTGGGCCTTTGGAAAAGACTGATTGTGCATGGGAAGATATCCTCATCTTAACCCAAAGTTGTACAAAGTTCATTTCCTGATGGTTTTCCTGGGAAGGGTTATCGTCTTGCTTATCCTTTTTGAGCATTTTCAAAACCTTTATTTTCTACGCTCCTTATTGTTTTCTATGTATTACTCTGCTAAAGATTATGGGTGGTGATAGGGTTATAATCGAGTTGAGTTCTTGTGAAGAATTTTTCCATGATGCTTTGGTTTGGCATATATGTGTTGAGGCTGGGCTGGCACCTCTCGTGGAAAGCTTAAAGGCTATAGTGAAAACCTATATGTCCAATTTGCTAATAGCTAGTGTGATCGCCAGGTAAATTGAGGGTTATCTCCTTTGAAGTCAGTGAGGAGGTGATTTCTAAGGAAACAAAGCTCTCTTGCAATGGGAAAAGCTAAAGAAGCATACCAAGGTCTAAGATACAAATAACACACAACAATTCTTCAAAGAAAACAAGCAACCCACCAAGCTTCATGTGGGCTATGACAGAAGCAAACTCCCATCGCCATGGGACTAGGTTTGTCTTGTTCTCATGAAATACGTAACTCTTGAAGGTAGATTTAAGTGTTACTATTACTATCACTTGCCCCTTCTCAACCACTTCAGGCACCATCTTCTCATAAGCTTCCCATTTTTCCTCCTTTTTTCCTTGAAAGCTTTGGTGAAGGAAATTGTTGAGCTCACCTCTAGAAACACGGATAAACCGCTTCTTCCTTTGCACCAAGGGTTAATCCTAAGACTATATCACTTTCACCTTGTGTTGTGTCCCCTGAAGCCCATACGTGTAACCATAGTTAGTGATGAGCTTGAGACCCTCGATGAAACCCCCAAAAAACCCTCCACTACTGCTTTTGGGTCCAAGCACAAACTTAGCCTCCCTACTAACCAATCTACCCCTGATACCAACCCCAAAAAATCAGGTAAAAAGAAAAAAAGTAACCCTGTGTAGACTCAGAGAAATATCACAATCGGTTTGTGTGAGATGGAAAACATGTGGGAAAGTCTAACCATTATGTGAAGAAGAAAAAATATATCTCCTTGTCTATTTCAGAGAATGAGGATGGGGATGCTAATACCAAAGTATTTAGTGAGGAGGATATCATGATTTCCATTGAACTGGAAACTAGTGTGGAATTGACAAGTGTGAGGAGATCTAATAGAATGGATAAACAAAAGCATGAGGTATAAATTGATGACATCTCAAGCAATTCTAAATAGGGTAACAAACAAGAGGAAAACAAGCATAACACTGTTGAAGATGCAGATGACTACGTTGATGGCTCGAGTCACTTCTCAGAGCTTAACAGGATAATTTTGGAGGACTCCACCCCAGACTCCTCCAATCATCATTTGGGGAAGGAAGAGGTTAGCATGCTTGGCCATGGAACTGATGATGTTTACAAGGATTTGCTAGCCCATTCCAACACTTTGGAAAGAAAATTGAATCGCCTTGCTTCACCATCAAGGTGATTCATCACCCTATCGTTACTCTCGCATCTGTGCTGCAGGAGGAAATCAAGAAAAATGACCCAGACACCGATCCTAGATCCAACCAGGAAAAGAAAGATGTTTTCAAATTCCTCATGGAGGAATTTGGGAATTAATTTCTAAGTATTGGTCTAGGGATTTTGTTCGCTCCCCTTAGGGGTTTTTTTGGTCTTTGCTATAATTGTGTTGTGTTTGCAGTTTTTGTCTCTTGAACTGTTCATTTGTTGTTTCTGTAGTTTTTTATTTTTATGAACTAATGATCTCTTTCCCTTGTGGAATTTTGTGTAAAGGGAAAAACACCCTATAAATGGTGCTTATATTACCAAAAGCAACCTAGAACATATTCAATGGATATTCAACATTATTGCATTACAATAAAATATCCTATGCTAGGATCCAATTACAATTCTACTTGACAATCCTTGAACAAATCAACACTCTCAATATTTCATTAACAACAAATTAATCCATTACTTGAACATAAGCCATAAATGAAACATTCATTACACAAAATTGAAAACATGAATTCAAAGATCTTTGATCATTTTATTCATAAGAAGAGTTGAATTATACATTGGAGACAAAATCCATTGAATCATATATTCATGTATCTATATATCTGAAGTTTGTATTGATGTTGCATAAGATTACATTCACAAACTAACTTCCCTATAACCTAAAACAAGACTTAAATTCTATAAACAAAACTTGCCCAATTACAATGTCTAAGATCGTAAAAATAAGGCTTGAAATTCCCTTTTATAGAACAAGGGAGCAAACAACCTTAGAGCCTTGGGACAAGCATCACATTTTCATTTGACACTCTTCATGTGAAAATAAAAAACAACTACAAATACTTCATAAAATACAAAAAAACACTTTAAACTTAGAGGTAGAACCATTACTAAAGTACTTGTAGGGGACACACTCGTGCATGCAGATGAAGACAAGAATAGATCATCTGGATGTAGTTTTATTTATAATTTTCTCCCATGTTGTAAACATTTCATTTGAATTCCAAGAGTAAGCAAGAATTTGGTTTTCACTAATCAAAAGAGTTGCATATTCATCATTAGACCAATTCTTGGATTCTTGAGAGAATTTAACCAATCCCATTTCTAGTGTTATCAACTTATCCATGTAAGCATTGCATAAATCCATATCAACTTTATTATTGGCACAAATGGAATTGAGGAGAGGAGGTTGAATATTGCTTAAATCAGACCTCCAAGATTTGTATACTTTCAATTCTCCTTTATTTGTTAAGATTTTGGAATCAAATTTACCTCCATTTCCTTAAAAAAATTTAAAACCTTATCCAAACTTGCCTAAGAGTTCCCATGAGCTGACAATTTTTTTTTCCTAAAAAGATAAATCACTAGGAGAATTAACATCAAAATTGGCATGATTCAACATAAAGCCTATTATTAGCATTCTTAGAGTCCAAAAATCCAAAATTCCTTTCAAAGTATTCCTTATTTGAACAATGCTGACATAAGTATTTCTTTAAGTATTATACCCATTCCATGTCTCTTCTAGGTGATGGAAAATTCAAGATAATCTATCTCCCAATAGATTATCAACCATATCAACCATTTTCTTGTCACCTTCCTCCTTAGTAGTCTCCTCTACTTCCTTACTCATCCTTCATTCTTCTTTCAAATTATTGATCTTGAGAGTGAAGCTTTGTCTATCTTGAAATGAGGTATCAATGGAGGATGGTTGAGGAGTCACTAGCATTGAAGTAATACTCTGAGGAGGAAGCAATAAGGCCACAACTTTGTTGTATTCCTACAATAACTTTAAATTCTCTTGTTGCGTCTTATCAAAATCTGTTTGCAACTTCTTCGTTGCAACTTCACTAAATAGTGCAGTGTTAACAACCAAGGTTTTTGCCTATGGAGCACTTGTGTCTACAAGTCTTCTAACAACGAGGTTACCTATAAGCTCATTTACATCCTTAATTACTCGTGGCTTATTTTTTTCAAGATGAACTGACCATATTGCCAAGGATTCATATTTTGTATTGAACCTTGAGCCAAAGTAAATGTCATGATCTTTCTCCTCTAATTGACGTATGGGTTCATTTTTATCTTGTCTTCTAATTATATCTAGAGCAACAACAAAGACAATATCCCATCCTTCAATAACAAACAACCACTTTTTCATACAATTTCTCATCCCTCCTCAAGAGTAATATGGCTAAATTCAAAATTTACCTGCTCCAAAACTTTCTGACCCATCTCTACCCACTCATATTTGGAAATATTATTCTTCCTCTCCTTCATGATCAATGTATATTGTTCAACTTTATTTTAATTAGGAAATATTTGAATTCCTTATACTTGACAAAATTATCATCTGACATGAAGGTAGTGCATGCCAAAATTTTCCCTAACATCATTTATTGCATCTACCCCAATCTCAAAATTGTTAGAATTGTGAAAAACCACAAAACCACAAGCCACAAGATCAAACAACGAACAAAGAAACCTTCCACGCAAGAGATTTTCAAACAATATATGCTATATTCCTCAACAAGAAATATCTACATAATGCAAGAGACTATCAAATGGTATGAAAGCTTGAGAGAGCATAAGAGTAAAACTCCAGAGTAATAATAAAATGAGGGTTGAGTGCTATATAGGAGAAAACCTAGAGTAATTGCTCACTTTAGTTAACATAGAAAAGAACTTAGTTAACTTTAATAAAGAACTCCTAAGTTTAGCTTAAGTGCATGAGAATAAATTAGACTAATAATCAATTAAATATTAATTAATTATTAGCTAATTCATGATTACTCTAACACCTCCCTTAAGATGAACTTAGGGAGTAGCTAAAAACCCTAAAAAAGAATGCATGATTGGTCTCAACAAACAAGGCCTAGTGAGGTACCCATGTAAAAACAAGAGATCTTTTGTAATTGATGAAAAGGAGAAAACCACAATGGGAGAAAACTCCTCTCCAAAAGAGATAAAGGCGAATGAAGGACTAAAAAATTCTCCAAATCAAGGTGTGAAGGACTGAGTAGCCTCCAACCAAAACAATGTTCTGAAAAAGATGACTGATATAGTGGTGAAATGAAGAACCTCCAAAAACAAGAATGCAAGAGTGTCCATATGGTAAATGATCCATCTGACTGAAATGCATGTAGCCAACCACTAATGTATGTTGCATCTGAAAGTACATAGAAACAAGAACTAGATGCATACATCACTCCAATGTGAAACCAAAGAAGCATTAGCACCAATAGTAGAAACCCCCCCATAATGTTGAAAAGGGAGAGTCATGATAGGTACACTAAAATTGTGTGAAACCAAGAAGTGCATGTAGGAGAAACAACCTACAAATAAAAGGGCATGCAAACTAGGGCACACATGCATGAGGCAAGAATCACTAGGATTCACTATTGTTGTGGAAGGGACACTCACTTGACAAAGGTGTGATAGCAAACCAAAGGCATACATCAACCCCTCCATGACACTTTATATTATAGTGCAATTACAAAAGGCACAATAGGATGTGTAAAACCCCAAAAAATATACACCAGAATGGAACTTTATCTCAATGCGTCTACAAAAGAGAATGTGCATGAAAAATATGTCTACAATGTCCAAATAGGACATAATATTGGAAATACATATATAACAGCCAAAAACAAGTCATCCCACGCAAACTAACAGTTCTCAGGAGTTAAGACATCCAAGTAATTCACTAGACTGTGAAAACACAAAAAATGAATAAAATGAACTTGGAAAGAAATATGGAAAAAGTGCATGAATGGTTGTGAAGATCTCTGAAAGACGGTTCCAACGCCGTTGGAATTGTGAAAAATGGAGAAACTGATCAAAATTTATAAGCTCGAGACTGAAAACAACATCTCTAACTTCAATAGGTTGTAGAATGCACCGGAAAAAAAAACGGAGAAAAAAACCAACACCAATGGATAGTTCTTAGAACTAGCTTTCGAACGATATCTTGTTCGCCCAATTTCAAAACTCGAGCAAAAATTTATGCCCATTTTCCTGATTCTACCTAATTTACAAAAAAAAAATATTTTTAGCCCCCCAGGGGTTGAGCACTAGTTGTCCATATGACCCTGGGGTGGTAGATTTTTTTGTTTTTTGTTTTATATGCTTTAAAAAAAGCAAAAAAGCAAAAAAAAAAAGAAAGAAGAAGAAGCAAAAAATCAAAGAAGATTTCAAATTTCCTGTTTTAACCCTAGTTGAAGAAAAAACCTTATAAATTGAGAAGGGGTTCATGGAATCTACACTCTCATACCATGTTAGAATTGTGAAAAAAATGAGCCACAAGATCAAACAATGAACAAAGACACCTTCGATGCAAGAGATCTGCAAACAATATTTGCAATATTCCTCAACAAGAAAAAGCTACAAAATGAACCTCAAGAATCTTCAAGGAAAACAAAAGTCCTCAAAGGTTGAGAGTCCGGGAGTAAAACTCCAGAGTAATAATACAATAAGGGTTGAGTGATATATAGGAGCAACCCTAGAGTAATTGCTGACTTCAGTTAACATAGAAAATCACTTAGTTAACTTTAATAAAGAACTCCTAAGTTTAGCTTAAGTGCATGAGAATAAATTAGACTAATAATCAATTAAAGATTAATTAATTATTAGCTAATGCATAATTACTCTAACAAAAAAGATCAACAATATTTCTTGAGGGGGAGCCTCAACCATGACCCTTGGGGGTGAGTTGACTAATTTCCTTATTTATGCAATGTTTGACACATCATCATCATCATTTGGGTTACTCGACCAAGGGTTGAGGACCTATTTTTTGCAAAGGTTGAATATGTTGTGGAGGTTGCACAATTATTTGAGTTGCAAGCCTAGGCCTGCCCATTTCTAACTTAGGGGACTCATCCTAGAGACTAGTAACATTATCAATCATCACCAAAATTTTGAGGACAAGGTCCTCAATTTGTAAATATGCTCCTTTGTAAGAAGGATCTACTCCCTTATCTTTCTCCTCTGTAATCTGAATCCTGACCCATGATTTTGTCCTCTTTTGGAAATCAACCTCAAAAGATAAATTTCTAATCAAGTTCTCAATCTTATCAAATTGATGTGCACTTGACCAATTTGAGCCCAATTTTGATCCAATGGATGTAATTCTCTGGGTCATTTGTTTCTCTACACATCCACTTTCATTCTGTATGGTTGTAATTTGGAGTATAGCAAATCCAAGCCTTCTTTAGACGTGATCATGAAATATGAGAAAATGATACTTGGTGGAAAAATGACCCCTTCTTGACATTCTTCAAATGTGTCTTGTCAGCTTTATTTAACTACTACATGATTTCTAAAAATGTAATTCTATATGGCATCGATCTTGGCAGTATGTGGGGTACAACTAGTGAACCATGAACCCTTATCACAGTAGAATTAGCATGAAAGAAGAAATCACCCCAATTGTGATCAATCCCTAGTTCAGGAGCCTTGATCTAATGGTCTCAAAAACTTATGACCTTCTCAAATAATATCCAATCAATTGGAAACCCTAAATTTCTCAACACCTCCCTAATAAAGAATTCCTCAAATATTACATAATTAGACTTATCACAATGCATATCCCAAATATAAGTCCATTCTTGAACTGGAAAAATGAATCCATTCTCATTTCTGGGATCTTATATACATTTGGGGGCCCAAATCCATTTTCCACTGTATAATATTGATGTGACAAAGGAGATAATTCCATTTAAGTTTGAGTCCCTATGGTGAACATTTGCAACCATCATCAACAAGGTTGCTAGTATTGCATGTTTGCATCCATATCCAAAACTTGACATAATGTAAAGTAGGTGTCGATGAAATAGTCTTCAAAAATATCATAATTGAAAGGCTCTCTTTCATCACAAGTGAATCTCATCAACTGCCTATTTGGTCCTCTTTTTTGTGATGAGGCAGTCATTTGTTTTGAAACTCTCCCTATCCCTTGAATATTCTCTTGTGAGTGATCCTAGGTCAATTGGGACATGTTCATTCTTTGTAAGGCAGAAGACCTCACAAATGTAGCTCCTATCTAGACTTACCAATCTTACACCCTTGTCATTGAAAATAGTCCTAACATTGGGGTCATATCTTCTAGCAATTGCTTTGACTAATTTCAAATTTATGAATCAACCATCCCAAATCCAAGCTCCATATGTTCGACAAAGGTCTAGGTAATTGACACTTTTTGAATCCATATCTGAATAAATTCTAGTCCTGAGCCAAAATGGTGGCATCCCTAACATCATTTTCCCTATTCACCAGCCTATCAAAAAGTATTCTGGCTCCCTAAGCATGCTTATCTCTTTTTGATGATCTAAGTAGTTGATATAGTATATCCTCATCTAACCCCCTTTTCAATCTTGTTGATGGTCCAACTATTTTTGGAACTAGGGTTTCTTTTACAAAACTAGGGCTTTAGGAATAACTAGGGTTTCTTGTTTCTTCTTTAAAATTCATAGAATCTAGGACTTTTTTTCTTGATACTTAATTGAAAACATGACCTAACAAATTGGAGAAAATTTCTGACACAAAAATTTGCATAACTTAGGTTAAGAATTTGAACTTACTCGTCCACTGCTTTAAGAAACCCTAATTTGATTTTGTGAATGCTCAAATAACTTGAATTCAACAACATCTTCACAAAGGAAACTTCATAGGGCTTCTAAAAACTTGCACAAATGCAATTTCCTTGAAAATTTGGAATAATCAGGTAGATATTGGAAAAAAATGCCATTAAAGCTCATACATGTGAATAGGATGGTTGTAGGTAACCATTCTTCAATTTTGAATATCATCCTTTGATTTTCATCTGACATGGAAAAATCCACGGTTATCGCAACCTTTAATTTATTTTAAAATATTTTACTCTAATGTTGTTAAAAAATATCTTTACAAGTCACCTTATCGATCCCACACAAGTTTAGGACAGTTTGGACGAACATGCTTGTTGGAAGTTGAAGCTTGCATCAAATGGTTTTCATTAATGTCAATAGGTTGTCATTGATGTCAACATAGTACTGAATGTATGAGTTGTTTACCGAAATCTATTTCTTATCGAAGATGACCGTTATAGGTGGTCTGGTGTGTTGTTTTTTAGGTCTAGTTTCTACTATGAAGACAAGCTATGATTTAGATATTTGAAGATCTTGGCTGACTCAGTGTGTGCAATATTTTATGTGGATATAAGGCCGACCTAATTGGAAAACAAGATATACATACATATATATAGAGACTCTCTAGGAAGAAAAGAGAGGTAGGAAAAAAAGACAAGAAAAGAGTGTGATGGTAAGAAAGAGAAAGAGAGAGTACAACGAAGCAGAGTAAGCGAAGCAAGAGAAGACAATAAAGTGTATGATCAAATCAAAATTATTGAGGGATTACTGAAATGTAGTACTATCTATAAAGAGCTTCATCCAAAACTGAACTCTACACAAGTAAGGTGTAATCTATCAGTTCACACTTTTGGCTGTAAGCCTTAACTCTTGTATCCTGGTAGTTAGCCATCTTTTGTATCTCTATGGCAGTGACCCCTCCGGGTTGTAGCCCTATTGGACAATGAGTCCTTATTGTAGACAGTGAGCCTTATCTCAGGCAGTGAGCCTTTTTGTAATCGGTTTTGATATTCTCCATAGTGTGAGTTAGTCCTCATCATGGTTTTTTCCCTCATTGGGTTTTCCACGTAAATCAAGTGTTATTGTGTTTGTGCATTGGATTTGAGTTTCTACATTGCCATTTGATGATTAATCATTTAAGCAGTTTATGTGTTAGTTTCAATAATTGAATTGAAGGTTATAATCTATGACAATTGATTCACACCCCCTCTCAGTTGTCCTATCCAACAATTGGTATCTGTTGATGGGTGTTTTGCACACTTTCTCAACACAGGCAGTACACGAATGCACTACCTCTCTTGAAAGGAAATTTCCCATGACAAGTTGCTGAAAATCTCCCCAAGGTCTCTTGGGTGTCAGGTCATGACATGCATGGAACTCCTCAGTTGATTTCGATGTGATTTTGCTAGTAATCACAGGGCGGACTTACGTAGCTGGATGCGAGATGGATCTTGAAATACAGAGTTTCTGAGATGGAGGTCAAATTTCACTTTGCTGTAGGTTCAGATAACAGTCCAAACCTTCGATGTTTCTTCAAATTTGGCTTTACAATTCGCAATGAACCTTGGTATAGGTTATTTCTAAAAAGGGGTAAAGAGCGGGGAAGATGAAAGGTTCCTAGACCTACAACTAACTGTAAACAGTAATCATGGAGTTCCTGCAATGGACAGCTTCCTGGAAACAACATTCCACTTAACCAAAAATCTCACAGTCTCATGGATTTTGTGCTATCTTCTAAGGTTTGCAAATATTTCACCTTTCATTCACCATTTGCATGCATGAACAAAGATGAAAGTGTGGAGCAACTTTGAATTTAAGCCCAGACTAACTTTACATAGCCATCTATTAGCAACAAATAGCAAAAAATATGGACTAAGAAGACATCTACACAGTAGGAATTTTCACAACTACAGAACAACATTTCTAAAATCTATCAAAGAAAGAATACAGTTAACTAGAAAAATAATACAAATCTAAGTAAAGCATCTAACAATGGAGATTGAATCAAGTAACATGTGAAAAATTTAGAAAATGCAACAAGTCAATGTATTTTCATTATAAATTTCTGCAGCATGTCTTTACAACAACTCAACTCCCTTTGCAAATGAGAGGAGAGCCCTATTTATAGTTCCCAAAAAGTTAAATGAATGGCTAAGATTAATCTTCATTGTGTGGCCAAGATTCATTACAAAATAGGGTTTTACCACCCCCAATATATTACAATTTTAAAATTACATCTTGTCTTCTCCCTATTTCGTCATCTAGTGCCAACACTGTAGCAATTTCGTCTTTTGCTGATTGTTGTTCTATTGTAGCTACTCCTTGGGGAGCTCTTCATTGCCAAGAGGACTGTCCTCTTGCTTCTTTGAAGCTGTATACTCTATGAACCTTAGAAAGACCGGCTGGAGCTTGTCTACCTCAATAATCTCGTACCTCAACATTTGGTAGCTCCATTCCTTTGCATTATCTTCTAGCTTCTTCCAATCCTCATCGTACTTTGTGCCCTGATCCCTAAACAACTCTGATTGATTGAAGGCCTAGGCAGCGAAACTCATGAACTCCACCGTTATTTCACCAGACATCCCATCCTCCATCTTCTTCTGAAAATAAGGTTTTACCTTTTCCGGATCCATCTGTACTGCGGGCATGTCATACTCCATCATCAACTTAAGATAACGAGCACATTCCGCTCTAATTTCCTTGATCCATTCGATGTCCGGATCCACTTTACTAATTATTTTTCCCAACCTTTCCTTCCTATTGTCAAAGTCCCGCCGCCACACATCCATCAACCAATGATTATCCTTGTTGAATGCAAGCTCCTTTTCCCATGTGGATTTTGGCAACTGAAGGATATCCTTAATCTTTGGAAAGGTGGAGTCATATGCTGCAGAGAAGTCGGTGTAGAGGTTCCTCGTGCTTTCTAAAGATAGCTGCAGATCCAAGAACTTGTTAGCTGTCCGAACAACCCGGCTAATACCCATGTTCCTGATGTACATGACCTGCTGAAACTAGCCTTCTGTAGTCTTTTCCAAGTTCTTTCTTCTCTCCATCTTATCAATTTGTTGTGTGGACAGCAGTTGGGGTGGGGTCGTGGATGTGGTAGGTAGGTCATCCACCGAAGACCATTGCTGAATATAATCCGTCAAAGCAGCTACCTATACTTTAAGCTCATCTTTCAAGACCTTGTTCTGCTTTATTAGATGCATCACTGTAGCCACTGACTCTTCAAGGTGTCCTACCTTCTGTTCTCTGGTAGCGGTTCCTAGATCCATGGTGGAGATGTTGTAGGTTATTCCCTCCTGGCCCACCACAGGCGTTGCTATTTGCACAGCTCGAGACCTAGAGGCATCCATCGTTATCCTGGATCTGATCTTAGGCTTCTTCTCTTTTCTAGTTGAAATTTGTGCTCAGGCTAAGATAGCTTCCAACCTCACTCTTGGGTCCTTTAGTACAAGAGTTTTCTTTTCAAGCTGCCCCTCTAGCCATTCAGGCATAGCGGCCTTCTCTTTAGGTGATTCATGATCACCTTCGCCCCCTTGGCTAAGGTTTCTGCTTTCTTATCTTCTCGGGCCCTTTCTTCCTCCTTAGTAGTATCTCCTTCTTCTTCATCGGAGTCCTCGATGAACTCAAGGCACTTAATAGGAGGCTTCATAGAAAATTACTTCCTGGAACTTTCTTTCTGTTCCATTTCCTTCCCCTTCTTTCCTTCGGTTTGCTCAACCTCATGTGTGTGCTCCTCGGGCTACTCAATTTTGAGGCTCTTGACAGTTTGAGCCTCACCTTAGGTTTATCTTCATGTTGTTGTCCTTCTTCTTGAAGGGGTGACCTTTCTGCCTCTTTTTCAGTACCTTTCGGCTGCCGGGCCATTTCTTCCTCAAGGTCATCATCGAAAGCCTGCACGATGACCCTACCACCGACATCTTCTTCCACATCTCCGCTCTCCGAGGAGCCAGTTCCCTCCTCTTCATAGGCCACCCTGTCGATTGTGCGGTGTTCATATTCGGGGTGCTCATGGTATTCATCGGCCTCCTCTTCAAATGGCCCCGAGGCCTCTTGTTCTCGCCTCTCCCATTCCTCGAAGATTAACATGGTGGCCTCCATAGCCAGTGGCCCTGTCGGAGGTTGCGAAGGTTTAGCAGTAGCGAGGACCTACACAAGGGCCGCTTGAAGAGTGGGATCCATAAGGATCTGGGAGAGCTTAGAGGGGAGATTCTACATATGTCTTGAGAGGGCCTCAGGCATGGTGGGAGCAGGTATTGGTGCTGACATTGCAACTAATGGGATTGATGTAGTGGGTGACATGGCAGCGAAGGAAGGAGGAGTAGTCACGGCGGAGGAAGAGTCAAATACTATCACAGGCTCGGTCGGAGGTGAAGGGGTAAGATGGACAGAGATGTCCACTACCAGTGGGGATGTGGCGACCATGGCCAAGGAGGTAGACAATGGGGTAGTCAAAGCAAGGAGAGCCAAAAGAGGTTTTAACTGCTCTACACCTTTTACTTCTTCCTCTTGGATTAAGAGCTGCTCTGTGGTGCCTCCTGTTTGCCTAAACCTCTTGGAAGGTGAGCCTCCTAGATCCTTCCTCGTGTACACTTTGGGATCTGGAGACTGTTCTGTTTCCATTTCTTTTCTCTTCTTGGATTTGGTAACCGGAGGAGACTTTGATATCCCACCCGTTGAAGTGGTGGCAGCGGCGTCCTCTGTGGCACTTGGTTCACTTTTGAGTCCTTCGTATGTCAGGACCACCCCTTGCTGTTTTAATCGGGCCACTCGTCCATCAACCCACTCCTTGGTATAGGCCAAGATTAGCTTGGTTATAATATCGAGGTCATTGACCTCCTGTTCATCCCAGTCTATTGTTGGTATTGGCAAGTTGGCTATTGCGGGGTACCTAGGGTCCATTATGGTGCTTTCGTCCTCTTTGACTTGATCTAGTATGGGAAATGGCTGCACCTTTCTTATAAAATACGTAGTCATCCGCATATAGTGCCTTGCACGCACTTCCTTATCATCCTGACAATCCCCCCAAAAGTCCTCAATGTGGTGTAGTTGAGCGAACCCCGGTCCTAGTGCTTTCCTACATGCCCATATGGGTCCATTCGTGGGCGAGCAGTGTGCAGGTGAAAATGATAATCCTTCAATTCTTTCTCAGAGTTACTAGCACACTGGGAAGTTTTTAATTTATACATGCCCTGACCAAGGGTCAAGGGATAAGAGATTCCTACTACGTGTTTGTCGTTGAAGACCGCCTGTATGTGTTGGAGCTGCTGAGAAAGCTCCAAAAGGATGATCCGGTCGTTGGGGTATCAAGGCAACTTGTTTGGCCTTTCAGTGAAGCCTTGGGCACGGATGTATGTGAACTTTGGATATTGAATAAAGAGGAAGGCACACTGCTTCAAGAATGCTCGAGCACTGTGGGAAACCCTTCTCTCAAAGTCCCCAGCAATCATTCTGATGATATGGCCAATGAAGGCATCATTTACCTTGCAATATTCCTTCTTGAAGTTTCGGTACTGAAGCTAGGGGTACTTGTCATAGGCCTTCAGGCTTTGACCCTGCTCCTCATCGAGTGCCACAAACAACCCATTGTACTGTCTCCGGTCTGCCAAGGAGTAGATGAGATATGAAGTCATGTAGAACTTGGAACTCTTCTTCACATTGACGAACTGCTCAGGGAAGCAGTCGCTTATTATACCTCCCCAGTAGAACGAGGACTTTGTGGTGACGTCCTCATTCCCACGAAGGATCTGTTCAATGAAGTACACCATCCACTCCTGAAAGAAGGCAGCCATAGGGAGACCCATAACCCTGCTTAGCATTGTGACCAAGTCGTGGTAATCTTCATGGAAATCAATGCAGAAGAGTTCGTGAGGAACCTTCGCAGTGCTGCCCCATTTTTCTTTAAGCCAATGCTGATTTAGTAACCTTTTGTAGCCTGTCGGGTTGTCATTCCATGCTGCCTGACATTCCTCTATGGTAGGTGTTTCCATTTCTTGAAAAGTGGGAATATGGAAGGTCTTTGTGATTCCCTTAGTCGACATGTTGGCGAGAATGTTACCATCTTTGTCAATTATGGTCCTTGTGTCCGGTTGATACGCCTGCCGACAAGCCATGACCAATTCAGGGGTCATGAGGGATGGAGGGAAGCTTGCAATTTTTGCAATTCCACTTTGTATGATCAACCTCGCATTCTTGGTTGTCGGATTGACCCTGACCCTTTGTGTAAACTCGTCAATATTGACATGGCCTATATTGGTGTCGGTGATTTCTTTCCAATCCGTGGAAACCTTTGAGTGCAAAGATTCACCCTGGAACTGGTACTTCATTTGGTCCTTGTCCTCTTTTCCTTGAGGAATCTTGCTTGACTTCTTTCCTTTGTCCTTTTCCACAGTTGCGCCTAAAGGTCCTGCACCCGATTCCATATATTCTGCAAGCAAAGGCGTAGTAAGTGCAATTGATCACGAAAGTCTTCATGTTAGTTAAAATCCCATGGGTGAAGTAAAATTTAAATAATTTATCATTGATAAAATGATACTTCTACTTCCTGATGTCATTAGTCTTTTAATTCAGGGCTCTCAGACAATACAAGCCCGGAGGCCTGGACTTCCCTGGCAGGAATGCTATTTTGAAAGGGAAAACGGGGCAAAGCGACTCAGGAGATCTTTCCCGACCAAATTTTAATGGTTTAAAAGCTTGTAACGAAGAGGGTCAAAATTAAGCACATGGGTCGAGATCAGATTTCAAATTTGAGCTCATTTGGATCGATTTGGGAGCAAACAGAGGTACAAGGCTGGAAAGCCGTCCAAAGTTAGCCGTTTGGAACACCTGAGTAGAAACAAAGTTCCGGGAACGGAACTCTAGGTCCGAGACCCAACGGGTCTAAGGGCGGCTGGCAGTTTTGCAATTTAAAGTGCTCGGGCCTAAGGAGCCGGGACGCTGTCATGCCTTCGTCGTTCGGGACGACGATCGTTAGGCGGAAGTCCAAAGGGGGCAGCCCGGTGGACCGGACCCAGCATTAGGGTCGGACGTCAGATTTCATTTTGAGCTTCCATGGTGAGCAAGGAGGTGGAGCCTAGACCTCAGAAGAGCGGGCGCGAATTTCCCTTTCGGAACGGCGGAGGAGGGATAGAGTCTCGGGGGCCAAATCCTGAAAGGGGCGAGGATGTTTAAAGTTCAGTGCCGCCCTCCAAGTGGTGAATGGAGGCTCGAGGCCTGGGATCAAGGAGGTCACCTAATGTTCACCATTCAGAAACGTGAGGATAGGACGGAAGTCCATGCATCGAGACCCGGGGGGTGACGGAAAGTTGGGTTCAAATGCAAAGCAGATGGTGAAAGGAGAGGCGGGCTCCGGAGCTCAGGAAAATGGGGTGAGTCCGTCATTTGAAACGACGAAATCTTCGCGGACTTCTGGACATGAAAGTTTGGGGGTTCGAGCCCGAAGAGCCAAAACGGCGGCCAAGTTTCTCAACCTCGACGGCGAAGGGACAATGGAGGTCCAAGGAGTTGGGCCCAAGGGATCAAATAGCCGTTTTCGCCAGTGTTCGCTATTTTTTGTTTCGATCTCCAAGAGGAGGCCCGGGCGTGGAGGGCATGAACGCCCCTGTGTGATGAATGACCGCGACAAGGTGAGATTCTGGTCACGAACTCGAGGGCAGTTTGGAGGTTTTCAAAGAATCGAAATCATGGGTTTTGTGCGTTGCATTATGTTTTATCAATCACGTGTCCTTTTAACCCGTGTTGTTCATTTTTAAGCTTTAAAATCATGAAAACATTACTCGGGAGGGTGGATGGAAAACTTACCTCGGACACTCGATGCGGCAAGGTGTGAAATCCACCCACAATTGGCAAGTGACGGCAACAGGTGCGAGGGCGACGATTGACGAAGATAGGGATCCTCTCTAGTAATTTCTTTGACCTCTCTCTGCAACACTGACAAGTGAGAATGATAGGTTGCCCAAGATATTTATACTCCTACTACCATTAATGGCCATATTAAATGCAAGTACGATGAACAATTGGGTTGGTGGATTTTGAATTTGTGGATGGCTGCAAGAGGTCCGAGGCCTGGAGGCCGAAAGGACGCGAGGCAGTGGTTGTCTTGGAAAATTCTATTCAAAAATCACCAGCAGCAAAGGGGAAGTTGGGGCCTAGAGGACGGAAGTCTGCCACTAGTTTGCCGTCGGGAACAACGAAGTCCTCACGGAACTCTGGAAGTGGAAGTCCAAAGGTTCAGGGCCGGTAGGTTCGAAGGCAGTCAAGAAACTTTACAATTTTCACCGGACGGAGAACAGGGATCCGAGACCTGGGGCCCGGGAAGGCAGAATCCATCCATCGTTCGGGACATCAGACATGACAAGGAAACCCAGCCAGGGAAATCTGAAGGGCAGGCCCGGCCGGGCCCAAGGCCACTGGCAGAGGCAAACTACTAGAGAGACCCCGCAAGGCACCAGAACTTGACAAAAATAAAAAGGGAGAAGTATGGTCAACTTATGATAAGACTTTGGAGGTATGTTGACTACCCAGGACACCAAAATGGGGCACACAAAATGAGGTGGTGTCAAAAACAACCCGAAAAGGAAAAAGAAAAAGAGGGTCCTCGTTCCAAATGGGGTATGTGTACTGAGGGCACAACAAATGGCAACTCCACTAGGGAATGCTTCTGAGCATTCTAAAGATAAATATTCATCTAAGACCCAGAATCTCTGGTTTCGCAGACCAGGAGTGGGCTTCCAAAGGTGAACTGGGAGAACGAGATCCTTAATTGGGTTAGTCTACATGACATCTCAAAATTGTGTGTAGTGAATTCATTCCTTTCTACGGGATGGTGACCAGGGGTTGCTAATCCAACCGAGCAAGCTACATAAATCGTCCAACAACAAAAGTAACTTGGATATTGCTCCGCTGCTAGTCAGGCATCCATAGCCCCGACGGAGTTGTCACTACAATCCCATGGATATTGCTCTACTGCCGGCCGGGTGTCCATAGCCCTGGTAGAGTTACCCGCACACCCATATGGTCGCTTAGTTTTCATAATTCCTTTTCGCTTTCGTTTTGATATTTCTTTCAATGTACATTCTCATTTATCTTTTGCCCAACCGGGTAAGCACTGAAGCCTACAATGGGTTTGGGACCACAGTGGTCACTGGAGCATACTTAAGATTTTTCACTCACTAAGGTGTCATAACAACCATGGTACAGTCCTTTAGAAATTATTATTATGTATTTTGTCCTAGATCCGAGATGTGTGTAAAGAGATCCAACCAAGGGTCGAGTTCTAAGGCAGAGTTCAAACGAGGATCATTCATGGGCAGCCTTTAGAGACCAATGGTCGAGAGTGAATGTTTAGCCAAAGAACACCAAGGACGAACAACAAAGCGAACCATTCGTCAAGCGAGCACGACCACCGCAAGGGGGCGGGGAACATCCTTTCGAAACAAAATAGCCAGGGGAAAAAACAAAAAGAGGGACGCAAAACAAGAAGACACAAGCAAACCAAAAGGGAAACTTACCCTAACCTATATACAAATATTTACAAAGAAGAGCTCGAAGAGCTCAAGCTTGGAAGTAATGCTTCAGGTGCTACCCGTTGATCGACAACGGGACGTTTTCACCAGTTAAGGTCTTTAGGCGGAAGGCATTGTCTCCCAAAATTTCAACTATTTGAATGGGGCCAAGCCAAAGCTTGTCAAATTTTTTGTGTCCCCCTTTCTTTTCATGAGCCTTGTCCCAATACAGGACTAAATCTGCAATTCTAAAGGCCTTGATTTTGGCTCAGCGATCAAACCATCTCTTAACCACACCCTGATGTTTGGCAAAATTTTCTATTGCACGGTCTCATACTTCCTCTAAATGCAAGAGCTCGGCTAACCGAGCTTCTCTACGATCTCCTCCCTCATAAAAGTCATTGACAAACTGCAGAGTGGGAATTTTCAGATGGATAGGAAATATGGGTTCGAGGCCATAAACGAGATGGAATGGGGAATCGCCAAGGGAAGCTTTATGGCAAGTACGGTCTGCCCAAAGGGCGAAACAGCGCTGGGTATGCCAATCCTTGGGATTCCTATCTAGTAGTTTTTTTATCACAGTAAGTAGGTTCTTATTCGTGGACTCAGTGAGGCCATTGCCTTGGGGGTAGTAATTAGATGAAAACTTAAGGGCGATCCCGTAGTCGAATGCCCAACTAGAAAATTTCAATGAAGCAAAAATAGGTCCATTGTCACACACCAAAGCATAAGGACAACCAAAGTGATTTAGAATGAAACTTTCTAAAAAGTTAGTAACTACTTCAGTTATGCATTGCTTACATATGATTGCTTCTGTCCATCTAGTGTAGTAATCAGTTGCGGTAAGAATGTACCTGTTTCTCGCGGATGATGGAGGGCTTACCGGACCAATGAAATTGAGGCCCCATTGCGTGAACAGCCTTACCTCTAGCACAGGCTGCAGTGGGACAACAACATTCTTTTCCTTGGTGGCGGCTGTCTGACATGTGTGACATGAGCGAACATGACAATGAGCATCTTTGAATATAGTTGGCCAATAATATCCCGCTCTCAATATCTAATGTGTCATGGAAGGACCGGATCCATGGCCAGTGCCAAATTTTTCATGAAACTCTTTTAAGACTCGGTCTGCTTCCTCCTTACCAAGGCATCTTAAGTAAATGCCTTCATGATTTCTCTTGTATAAAATGGACCCTTGTAACATGTAACCATTTCTTTTCAATCTAAGGGCATGCTTTTGGACTCCCTACAGGTGAGGCAGACACTTTTGGTTCAACAAATAATAGGCGACATTCTCGTACCATTCTCCTGGGGAAACATATTCGAGTTGGTATTGTTGCACAGTGAGTTCGGGTCCAGCCTCTGCTGCTGCTTCAGCAATCGAACGGGTAAGTGCTTTTCCTCTCACTAGCCTCATTGGTTGGATCTCCATGTCATACTCCTAGAGCAGGGTGACCCATTTGGCTCTCCTTTCACCCAATTCATTTTGCATAAGCAACGTTTTCACTGTTGGGTCGGGGACAATGGCAAACACCTTATTGCGCAGGATATAATGCCAAAATTTCTTCACCCTTCTGACGAGAGCATATGCTTTCTTTTCTACATTGTGATATCACAATTCAACGTCCTTCAGGGGAGCACTCATGAAGGTGATCGGGTGCTAATTTCCTTCATTGTCTTTCTGAGTCAAAATGCTAGCACAAGAATGTTCTGAAGCGAATGAGTAGATGTAGAAAGGCTTCAGATAATCCAGGCTGACTAACATAAGTGCCTCAGCAATGGCCCGTTTGATTTCTTCGAAGGCTTGTTTGGCTTCAGGAGTTCATTCAACTTTGGCATCCTATTTCAACATAGCATTGAGGGGTTTAACAATCTCTGCGAAACCCGTGATAAATTTCCTGATGAAGTTGATCTTCCCAAAGAAGGATTTTAATTCCTTCTTGCTTCCTGGTGGTGGGATTTTCAGCAAGGACTGGATACATTCAGGGTCTATAGAGATTCCCCATTCTGAAATGATGTGTCTGAGCAATCTACCTTCAGTCACACCGAAAATGTACTTCTTGGGGTTAAGGGAAACTCTAAACTCCCTGCACCTCTGAAACACCTTGCATAGGTCGGACATGTGATCATTCCATCTTTTAGAAACTATAGTTAAATCATCCATGTAGATGATTATGCACTTTCCAATCAGATCTTTGAAGGCGATATCCATGGCGCGCTGGAAGGTGGCGCCAACGTTGATGAGCCCAAAGGGAATCCTCCTATAAGTGAACGTCCCCCACTTAGTGGTGAACATTGTTTTATGACGGTCTTCATACTGTACCATTACCTGGTTGTACCCGGAGTACCCATCGAGGAAAGACATCATTTGGGAGCCATTGACGATCTGCAGCATCTCATCCAATGAAGGTATTGGATAGTTGTCCTTCTCTGAGGCTCAGTTCAAATTGCGGAAGTCTACACATAATCTAATCTCCCCATTATTTTTTCTAACCGGGACCAAGTTGGCCACCCATGTAGAATGTCTGACCGGGAAAATAATCCTTGCCGAGAGCAACTTCTGCACCTCTTTGTAAATGACGGGTTCCAACAAGGCATTGATAAGACGCTGCCGCTGACGAAATGGCCTCACTTCTGTCTTGAGAGGTATGGTGTGCGTGATGATGAATGTGTTATATGTCTTTAAATCCTCATAGCTCCATGCCACCACGTCATGGTACTTCTGCAACGCATCAGTGATTCCCTTCTTTTCCTCATGCGTGCACACTTTGCCAATAAAAATATTCTTGATTTCCTCGGCTGTCCCGAGGTTGTCAGCATCATATTGGTTGCTTATGACTTCCTTCTTTGTTTGCTGGTTCTGGTCTCTAATCTGATCCAAATCAAATATACATTCCAGCTAAACCATGCCCCTAGGAATCATGTTGGTTTTGAGGTTAATAACCCCCTATATCCAATTCGGCCTTCTGTGGATCTGCTTCATCAATTATTTGGGCTACGAAGACATCAGAACTCATGATGAATTCTAGGATATGTTTTTCATCTTTGAAGACCTGAAAGTGAGTAATGTTATTTAGGACATATGGTGTAGATGTCAACTCAACTATAAATTTCTTAAGCCCGGATAAAGAGAGGGGTTGCAAAGTGCTGGCTGCTTGAGCCAAGGCATCAGCTGTACAATTTTGAACATGAGGAATCAATTGTATATTGAATGCATCTAAACCCTCTAAGAGATCCCAAACCCAGTGCCTATAGTTTGCAAGCCTTCTATTATGGCAAGAATATAATTTCCTAACTTGTTTAACCACGAGTTCAGAATCTCCAAAAACTTGCAGCATTTTGACATTTTTCTTCAAGGCCATGAGAAGGCCATGGACTAACACCTCATTTTCTGCTACATTATTGGTGCAATAAAACTACAATCTATGGGCGGAAAGAAAGGTCTTACCCGTTGGGTTGATGAGTTTGACCCCAGCACCAGCTCCTTGTTTTGACTTGGACCCATCAAATCGGAGCATCCAAAACTTGGAAAGTTTTGACTTCCGGTCCAACTAAGCCTTCACTTCCTTTAGGCTGGGTGGTTGCCTCCATAATCTTAAGGGGATCTTTTAGCTCAGTGTACTGATCAGCGGGTGGTTCTGCTGGTGCCTCCTTTGGTGTCTTCATCTGAGGGGCAACTAATTTTTTAACATGTTCTACTGCTATTTGACATAAGTAGCAATCAAATTCAGAGTGGGCTGCATTGTGAATCCTGCACCAGTTTGGCAATAGGAGATCCTGGAAATTCATTCAGGCGCCTAGACTAAGTTGGTCCCTAACGCACTTTTCTATGAAATCCTGGAAACCACTAAGTAGTCCCCAATTGACGCCTTCATCGGGTTTGTCATCTGACTCTACCAACATTTCTGTACTCAGGGGTATTTGAGTAAAATCGGTCGGAGGACTGCACAACATTAAGAGTACTTTGACAACGCATTCTTCTTGAGGCTCGAATTCATTTTGGTAGGTGAAATGATAGTAATTTCCTAGTTTTGTCTCAACAAATAGCACTTCATTGAGATTATTGTATTCCGTGATCATATATTTCATACGGGGTTCGCGGTCGATACGGATTTGATTTGGCAACCCCTTCCATAGCAGTCACATGTGAGAAAGGTCTGTGGCAGTATATCCATTTAGTGCCTTGGTGAATTCCCTCCCCAAGATGATCCCATATACGTCAGGAATGTCAGCTACTTGAATATCGATGACTTGTTGTATCCTTGGATCAACAGGAATTTTCATCGGGATCTGATTCATTTCTCCCACAATGTTGATCTCTATTTTGTCTAGCTGGGTCACTTTCCTCCTAGAGGGCGTGGGAGTAATTCCAAGAGCCTTACATACTGCCAAAGGAATAACATTGGAAGACACTTCTGAATCAAGCAGGCAGTTATGCAAGTTCTTCCCAAATATCCGAATGGTGGTAAGGAAAGGGGGAGTTTCCAACCTTCCTTGGAAGATGCCCATAGGCGTATCCATGTGAGCTACCTGACCCCCGTTCTTATCACCAGCTTTATCCCTGGTCTGTTTAGATGGCTGATCTTTAGAACCTTACCTAATGTTCTGATATGGTTCTTTTCCATTTTCTTACCTACAGATTGATTTATGGGAACATCCTTCCTTTTTCCGGTATTATCCTGTATCATTGGTTCTCACCTAGGCTCTTCAAAGGTAACTCTCTTAGCTAATGTTTCCTGCATTGTGCTGGAGGATGGGGTTCCATTGAGGACCCTAAAGAAGGCATGCCTTATGGTAAGGACTCTGAGTAGTTCAAAGGTAGACAAACTGATTTTTACCCTTTTGAACTCTTCTGCCACTTATTCACCCATTTTCTCAATTTATGAACTAAAGGCTTGACCTATTGTAGAGCTAGGAGGTTGGACCTTTCTTTGACTAAACTAATTTTGGGGTTGGCCTTGAGGCTGATTTTGTGCCTAATTTTGAAGCTCACCCTTGTCGAGATATTAGGTGGGTATATGGGGAAGCCCAAGATTATTGCTAGCATTGGGGTCAGGTGGGGTAACAAAATTGTTCGATGGACTAGATGTTGTAAAAGGTCCACCTGCCTGCCTATTTTTGAGGAAGTAGGGAGTTGAATTTTGATGGAACATATGGACCTCATCTATGTATGGTTCTTCTCCATCTAGCGGACCATTGTCTATTGAATTGAAAAGCTGAGCCAAACTTTGTTCGTTACTTACCTCTTGCACTTCTTCACTCCTAACAGGAGCAGGATCGACTTCGGGCTCGTTACAATCGCCCCACGAAAACAATGCTTGGTTGACCACGAGACAGGAGGAATCATATGGCTCAGATGGGACGATGTCCCTACAGTCGACACTATCGACTGCATTTTGCACTTCTACTTGGAATATTTCAGCAGTTGTCTGGAATTCGGGGCAATCCAACTCGGAGTGTCTGCTGGTTTTGTGAATCCGGCACCATTCGGACAAAGTTGCCTTGGAAAAGTATACCCCACTGGTTGTCTTTTCGTTGCTTGTTGGTTGATCAAAAGGCGTAGGGACACCTCCATTATTGGGCCTTGTATTCTACGCACGATTTTGCCTTTGAGAAGGTCTCTTTTTTGAACTTTGATTATTATTTTGTCCCCTCTCATAATTCTGCCTGGAGGAAGTGCTTACTTCTCAGATATCCCTATTGTCCCTATTGTCTTGGTTATCCCGATTAAGATTGTCCTAGAGGTTATGCTGGGATGCCTATAACTAATTATTCTAATTTTTTAGGTGTGTCATCTATGTGGATATTTTCTTTATCATCTCTGTCAGTTCCTCTAACTTGTCTTTCTTAGTCGTGTTGCCTGGCTGTGGTGCCAAATTTTAAAGAAAAACGGGCGGAGCTACCAGTTGATTCTAATGTGCTAGAGGAAATTTTGGCTCTGGTAGGTACAATGGTGCCTAGGGCTACTGTGAATACACTTGTTGTGGGGCAGCCTGAGAATAGTTGTGCTGTGGTTGAGGCTGCAAATAGGAAGGCGCGGGAGGTGCATAATTCAGTGGTTGTCCTGGATGTGGGACGATGGGCAACTAAGGTATCTGGTTCATAAGAGGGGTCTGATGAGCGAATGCCTAATTAAACCCTTGAATCTACATCGGGTGAGCTACTAGCCCCAAAGAAGGTAGCGGGCCAGAGATATTCTACCCCAAATCTACACTGGCCACAATAGCCTCTGTATAGGTCGTCACCAATGAGGTGGGTGGTGGATGCATCCTTTTCACTAGGGTCGATGTGAGGTTGTCCAATGTCGTGTAGTAAACCGGGAGAGCTGTGGCATCATTATGAAGGTATGGGTCCTGAAGCCTTGTAAAGGCACGATGAAAGCGGTCATTGAAGGACCCAATGGGTTCGTTGACTTCCCTTTTGATGGACATAAACTGCCTATATAATTCTGAAGGGCTGATCGGGATCTTATACTTTTGCAGAAATGCATTCTTCATTAGATTCGATGAGGTAACTAATCCCCTAGGCAGATTGATGTACCAGTAGAAGGCTTCTTCTCCCAATGAATGCGGAAAAAGGCGGCATACAACATCCTCATGGTTAACTTGCATTTCAATAACTGCTGTCTCAAATATTTTAATGTGTTCTTCAACCGTTCTTTGTGGGTCACGAAGATTAAATTTTGAACAGAAGCCCTCTAGATTCTTGGGCATATCATGATAAGTGATGAAGTGTATCGGCAAAGGATTTTGTGCCAACCAAGCTATGGTGGGAGGTGGAGGTGGTATCTGCTGCTGAAAAACAACAAGTTGGGTTTGCGCCTGCAATAGAACAATAGTCTGGGACTGCACCTGAGTTGCGGCTGTTTGGACTGTACCTTGGGCTGGAAGGGCCAAGAGAGAAGCAATCCCCTAGCTGTCGGAGATGGGAGGTGAAAATGCACTTTTGGATGGTCGGGTGGAAGACGAATGCCAGCTGAATGAGGGTGAAGGTGGAATGGAAGTGGGTGGAATGGAGGAAGAGGAAGAAGCAACACTACTTCCCTTACTTCATTTTGTCCTTGTAGGAGGCTGCAACTCTTGGAGTTCTCCCTTATTTGGTGTTGACCGTAAAACCCTTTGAAATATTTTCGGGGAGAAAAATCCAATTCGATCCAGCTTCACAAGGCCCTCTTTCTAGTGCCAGTTCTGTTGATGGGTGTTTTTGCACACTTTCTCAACACAGGAAGCACACAAATGCACTACCTCTCTTGAAAGGAAACTTCCCACGACAAGTTGCTAAAAATCTCCCCAAGGTCTCTCGGGTGTTAGGTAATGACTTGCATAGAACTCCTTAGTTGATTTCAATGTGATTTTACTGGTAATCACAAGGAAGACTTACGTAGCTAGATGCGAGATGGATCTTCAAATACGGAGTTTCTAAGATGGAGGTCGAATTTCACTTTGCTGTAGGTCCGGACAGCAGTCCAAAACTTTGATGTTTCTTCAAATTTGGCTTTACAATGCATAATGAACCTTGGTATAGGTTATTTCTAAAAAGGGGAAAAAGAGCGGGGAAGATGGAAGGTTCCTAGACCTGCAACTAACTGTGAATAGTAATCATGGAGTTCCTGCAATGGAAAACTTCCTGGAAACAATATTCCACTTAACCAGAAATCTCACAGTCTCATGGAATTTGTGCTATCTTCTAAGGTCTGCAAATATTTCACCTTTCATTCACCATTTGCATGCATGAACAAAGATGAAAGTGTGGAGTAGCTTTTAATTTAAGCCCAGACTAACTTTACATAGCCATCTACCAACAACAAATAGCAAAAAGTATGGACTAAGAAGGCATCTACACAGTAGGAATTTTCACAACTACAGAACAACATTTCTAAAATCTATCAAAGCAACAATACAGTTAACTAGAAAAATAATACAAATCTAAGTAAAACATCTAACAATGAAGGTTGAATCAAGTAACATGTGAAAAATTTAGAAAATGCACCAAGTCAATGTATTTTCATTATAAATTTCTGCAGCATGTCTTTACAACAACTCAACTCTCTTTACAAATGAGAGGAGAGCCCTATTTATAGTGCCCAAAATGTTAAATGAATGGCTAAGATTAATTTTCATTGTGTGGCCAAGATTCATTACAAAATAGGGTTTTACCAACCCCCAATATATTACAATTTTAAAATTACATTTTGTCTTCTCCCTATTTCGTCATCTAGTGCTAGCACTGTAGTAATTTAGTCTTTTGCTGATTGTTGTTCTACTGTAGCTACTCCTTGGGGAGCTCTTCACTACCAAGCGGGATGTTCTCTTGCTTCTTTGAAGCTGTATACTCTATGAACCTTAGAATGACCGGCTGGAGCTTGTTTACCTCAATAATCTTGTACCGCAACATTTGGTAGCTTCATTCCTTTGCATTATCTTCTAGCTTCTTCCAGTCCTCATCGTACTTTGTGCCCTGATCCTTGAACAACTTCAATTGATCGAAGGCTCGGGCAGCAAAACTTATGAACTCCACCGTTATTTCACCAGACATCCCATCCTCCATCTTCTTCTGAAAATAAAGTTTTACCTTTTCTGAATCCATCTGTACTATGGGCATGTCATACTCTGTCATCAACTTAAGATAACGAGCGCATTCCGCTCTGATTTCCTTGATCCATTCGATGTCTAGATCCACTTTACTCATTATTTGCCCCAACCTTTCCTTCCTATTGTCAAAGTCCTGCCGCCACACATCCATCAACCAGTGATCGTCCTTGTTGAATGCAAGCTCATTTTCCCATGTGGCTTTTGGAAACTGAAGGATAGCCTTGATCTTTGGAAAGGTGGAGTCATATGTTGCAGGGAAGTCGGTGCAGAGTTTCCTCGTGCTTTCTAAAGATAGCTGCAGATCCAAGAACTTGTTAGCTGTCTGAACAACCCAGCTAATACCCATGTTCCCGACGTATAGGACCTGCCAAAACTAGCCTTTTGTAGTCTTTTCAAGTTCTTTCTTCTCTCCATCTTATCAATTTGTTATTTGGACAGCAGTTGGGGTGGGGTCGTGAATGTGGTAGGCAGGTCATCCACCAAAGACCATTGTTGGATGTAATCTGTCAAAGCAGCTACCTATGCTTTAAGCTCATCTTCTGAGACCTTGTCCTGCTTTATTAGATGCACCACTGTAGCCACTGACTCTTCAAGGTGTCTTACCTTCTGTTCCCTGTTAGCGGTTCCTAGATCCATGGTGGAAATATTGTAGGTTATTCCCTCTTGGCCCACCACAGGCATTGCTATTTGCACAGCTTGAGACCTAGAGGCATCCATCGTTATCTTGGATATGATCTTAGGCTTCTTCTCTTTTCTAGTTGTAATTTGTGCTCGGGCTAAGATAGCTTCCAGCCTCGCTCTTGGGTCCTTTAGTACAAGAGTTTTCTTTTTAAGCTGCCCCTCCAACCATTCAGGCATAGTAGCCTTCTCTTTAGGTGATTCATGATCACCTTCGCCCCCCTTTGCTAAGGTTTCTATTTTCTTATCTTCTGGGGCCCTTTCTTCCTCCTTAGTAGTATCTCCTTCTTCTTCATCGGAGTCCTAGATGAACACAAGGTGCTTAATAGGAGGCTTGGTAGATAATTGCTGCCTCAGAATTTCTTTTTGTTCCATTTCCTTCCCCTTCTTTCTTTCGGTTTGCTCAACCTCATGTGTGTGCTCCTCGGGCTACTCAATTTTGAGGCTCTTAACAGTTTGAGCCTCATCCTCAGGTTTATCTTCCTGTTGCTGTCCTTCTTCTTCAAGGGGCGACCTTTCTGCCTTTTTCTTAGTACCTTTTGGTTGCCGGGCCATTTCTTCCTTAAGGTCATCATTGAAAGCCTGCATGATGACCCTACCATTGGCATCTTCTTCCTCATCTCCGCTCTCCGAGGAGCTAGTTCCCTCCTCTTCATAGGCCACCCTGTCAATTGTACGGTGCTCATATTCAGGGTGCTCATGGTATTCATCAGCCTCCTCTTCAAATGGCCTCGAGGCCTCTTGTTCTCGCCTCTCCCATTCCTTGAAGATTAACATGGTGGCCTCCATAGCCAGTGGCCCTGTCAGAGGTTGTGAAGGTTTAGCAGTAGCGAGGACTTGCGCAAGGGCCGCTTGAAGAGTGGGATCCATAAGGATCTAGGAGAGCTCAGAGGGGAGATTTTGCATATGTCTTGAGAGGGCCTCAGGCATGGTGGGAGCGGGTATTGGTGCCAACATTGCAACTAATGGGAGTGATGTAGTGGGTGGCATGGCAGCAGATGAAGGAGGAGTAGTCACAGTGGAGGAAGAGTCAATTACTATCACAGGCTCAGTCGGAGGTGAAGGGGCAAGATGGACAGAGATGTCCACTGTCGGCAGAGATGTGGCAACCATGGCTAGGGAGGTAGACAATGGGGTAGTCAAAGCAGGGAGAGCCAAAAGAGGTTTTAACTGCTATGCACCTTTTGTTTTTTTCTCTTGGATTAAGAGTTGCTCCGTCTATTTGCCTAAGCCTCTTGGAAGGTGAGCCTCCTGGATCCTTTCTCGTGTACACTTTGGGATCCGGAGACTGTTATGTTTCTGTTTCTTCTCTCTTCTTGGATCTAGTAACCGGAGGAGACTTGGATGTCCCACCTGTTGAAGTGGTGGCAGCGGCGTCCTCCATGGTAGTTGGTTCACTTTTGAGTCCTGGCAAGTTGGCGACTGCAGGGTACCTGGGGTCCATTATGGTGCTTTCGTCCTCTTCGACTTGATCTGGTATGGGAAATGGCTGCACCTTTCTTATAAAATGCACAGTCATCTGCATATAGTGCTTTGCATGCACCTCCTTATCATCCTGACAATCCCCCCAAAAGTCCTCAATGTGGTGCAAATGAGCAAACCCTGGTCCTAATGCTTTCCTTACATGCCCGTATGGGTCCATTCATGGGTGAGTAGTGTGTAGGTGAAAATGATAATCCTTCAATTCTTTCTCAGAGTTACTAGCATACTGGGAAGTTTGTAATTTATACATGCCCTGATCAAGGGTCAAGGGATAAGAGATTCCTGCTACGTGTTTGTTGCTGAAGACTGCCTGTATGTGTTGGAGCTACCGAGAAAGCTCCAATAGGATGATCCGGTCGTTGGGGTATCGAGGAAACTTGTTTGGCCTTTTGGTGAAGCCTTGGGCATAGATGTATGTGAACTTTGGATATTGAATGAAGAGGAAGGCGTACTGCTTCAAGAATTCCCGAGCAATGTGGGAAACCCTTCTCTCAAAGTCCCCAGCAATCATTCTAATGATATGGCCAATGAAGGCATCATTTACCCTGCAATATTCCTTCTTGAAGTTTTGGTACTGGAGCTGGGGGTAACTATCATAGGCCTTCAATCTTCGACCCTGCTCCTCATTGGGTGCCACAAACAACCCGTTTTACTGTCTTCGGTCTGCCAAGGAGTATACGAGATATGAAGTCATGTAGAACTTGGAACTCTTCTTCACATTGATGAACTGCTCATGGAAGCAGTCGCTTATTATACCTCCTCAGTAGAATGAGGACTTTGTGGTGACGTCCTCATTCCCACGAAGGATCGATGAAGTACACCATCCACTCCTGAAAGAAGGCATCCGTAGGGAGACCCATAACCCTGCTTAGCATTGTGACCAAGTCGTGGTAATTTTCATGGAAATCACTACAGAAGAGTTCGTGAGGAACCTTCGCAGCGCTGCCCCATTTTTCTTTAAGCCAATGCTGATTTATTAACCTTTTGTAGCCTGTCGGGTTGTCATTCCATGCTGCCTGACATTCCTCTATGGTAGGTGTTTCCATTTCTTGAAAAGTGGGAATATGGAAGGCCTTTGTGATTCCCTCAGCCGACATGTCGGTGAGAATGTTACCATCTCTGTCAATTATGGTCCTTGTGTCTGGTTGATACACCTGCAAACAAGCCATGACCAATTTAGGGGCCACAAGGGATGGAGGGAAGTTTGCAGCTTTTGCAATTCCACTTTGTCTGATCAGCCTCACATTCTTGATCATCAGATTGACCCTGACCCTTTGTGTAAACTTGTCAATATTGACATGGCCTATATTGGTGTCGGTGATTTCTTTCCAATCGGTGGCAACCTTTGAGTGCAAAGGTTCACCCTAGAACTGGTACTTCATTTGGTCCTTGTCCTCTTTTCCTCGAGGAGTCTTGCACGACTTCTTTCCTTTGTCCTTTACCACGGCTGCCCCCGAAGGTCCTGCACCCGATTCCATATATTCTGCAAGCAAAGGCGTAGTCAGTGCAATTGATCACGAAAGTCTTAATTTTAGTTAAAATCCCATGGGTGAAGTAAAATTTAAATAATTTATCATTCATAAAATGATACTTCTACTTCCCGATGTCATTAGTCTTTTAATTGAGGGCTCTCGGACAATCCAGGCCCGAAGGCCCGGACTTCCTTGGTAGGAATGCTATTTTGAAAGGGAAAACAAAGCAGAGTGACCCAGGAGATCTTTCCCGACCGAATTTTGATGGTTCACAGGCTTATAATGAAGAGGGCCAAAATTAAGCACGTGGGTCGAGATCAGATTTTAAATTTGAGCTCATTTGGATCGATTTGGGAGCAACCAGAGGTACAAGGCCGGAAAACCATCTAGAGTTAGCCGTTTGGAACACCTGAGCAGAAATGGAGTTCCGCTCCTAGAACTCCGGGGTCCGGGACCCGGTGGGTCTAAGGGCGGCTAGCATTTTTGCAATTTAAAGTGCTCGGGCCTAAGGGGTCGTGATGCTTTCATGCCTTCACCATTCGGGACGTCAATCGTTGGGTGGACGTCCGAAGGGGGCGGCCCGGTGGATTGGACCCGGCATCAAGGTCGGATGTCAGATTTCATTTTGAGCTTCCACAGTGAGTAGGGAGGCAGAGCCTGGAACTCAGAAGAGCGGGTGCGAATTTCCCTTTCAGAACGGCGGAGGAGGGATAAATTCCCGGGGGCCAGAGCCCGAAAGGGGCAAGGACGTTTAAAGTTTAGTGCTGCCCTCCAAGCGGCGAATGGAGGCTCGAGGTCCGAGATCTGGGAGGTTGCCTAAGTTTTTCTGTTCAGAAAGGCGAGGATAGGACGAAAGTCCGTGGACCGGGACCTGGGAGGGCGATGGAAAGTTGGTTTCAAATGCAAAGCAAATGTCGAAAGGAGAGGCAGGCTCCGGAGCTCGGGCGGATGGGGTGAGTTCGCCATTTGAAACAGTGGCATCTTTGTGGACCACCGAACACAGAAGTTCGGAGGTTTGGGCCCGAAGGGCCAAAATGGCGGCCAAGTTTCTCAACCTCAATGGAAAAGGGACAACGGAGGTTCAAGGAGCCGGGCCCAAGGGCTCAAATAGCCGTTTTCGCCAGTGTTCGTTATTTTCTGTTTCAACCGCTAAGAGGAGGCTCGGGCCCGAAGGGCATGAACGCCCCTGTGCAATGAACGATCGTGATAAGGCAATATTCTGGTCGCGAACTCGAGGGCAGTTTGGAGGTTTTCAAAAAATCGAAATCATGGGTTTTGTGCGTTGCATTATGTTTTATCAATCATGCGTCCTTTTAACCCGTGTTGTTTATTTTTAAGCTTTAAAATCATGAAAACATTGCTCGGGAGGGTGGATGGAAAACCTACCTTGGACACTCGATGTGGCAAGGTGTGAAATCCACCCATGACCAACAAGTGACAGAAATGGGTGCGAGGGCGACGATTGACAAAGATAGGGATCCTCTCTGGTAATTTCTTTGACCTCTCTTTGTAACATTGACAAGTGAGAATGATAGGTTTCCCAAGATATTTATACTCCCACTGCCATTAATGGACATATTAAATGCAAGTACGATGAACAATTAGGTCAGTGGATTTTGAATTTGCGGACGACGGCGAGAGGTTCAGGGCCCAGAGGCTGGAAGGACGCGAGGCAGTGGCTGTCTTGGAAAATTCTGTTCAGAAATCACTAGTGGCAAAGGGGAAGTTGGGGCCCAGAGGGCAGAAGTCCGCCACTAGTTTGCCATTGAGAACAGTGAAGTCCTCACAGAACTCCGGAAGCGGAAGTCCAGAGGTTTGAGGCTGGCAGGTTCGAAGGCAATCAAGAAACTTTACAATTTTCACCAGATGAAGAACAGGGATCCGAGACCCGGGAAGGAAGAATCCATCCACCGTTCGGGACGACGGTCATGATGAGGAAACCTGGCTAGGGAAACCCGAAGGGGTGGGTCCGGTCGGGCCCAAGGCCACTGGCAGAGGCAAATTGCCAGAGAGACCCTACAAGGCACTAGAACTTGACAAAAATAAAAAGGGAGAAGTACGGTCAACTTATGATGAGACTTTTGAGGTATGCTGATCACCTAGGACACCAAAATGGGGCACACAAAATGAGGCAGTGTCAAAAACAACCCAGAAAGGCGAAATAAAAAGAGGATCCCCGTTCTGAACGGGGCGTGTGTGATGAGGGCACGACAGTATCAGAGCTCGGTCCTTTGGAATAAGTTTAATAGCTTGAAGGAGATCTTGATAGGTTGGACTAAATGATGAAGGGATCTAACTTAGATGAAGAATTAAGAACAAAGACCTCAAAAAATGAAGATCTGAAAGAAAATTTTAAGCAAGTAGGGGAATGCATTCAGAAACTAAGAAATCAGATCTAGAAGTTCAAGTTGAAACATAAAGTTTACCAGGAACTAAAGGAAGCAAAGGAGACTATTGAAAATATAAGGATGAAACTTGAAGAAAGCAAAAAAGTGGAAGAGAACCTAAAATTGGAAATTGAACAAAGCAAGGAAGAGGAAGGACGCCTAAAAGAAATTATCAATCAAAAGATAGAAAAATGTGATAAGCTTGAACAAGAAGTAGTAACCCTTAAAGCTGATCTGGAAAAAGCGGAAGCTCATGAAGAAAGGTTCAAGACAAGCTCTACAATGCTTGATGAATTGATTTCATCTCATAAACCTGCAAAGGATAAAGGTGGTTTAGGACTTGAAGAAGGACAAAATTCAAAGACTAATCCATTTTTCAACAAAGTGGACAATCAAAGGAAATTTCAAGGTAGTACTTATCAAGGCAAGAATCAAAGGATCAATGCCAGAAGAATACCCATATGACAACCTAATATTCAAAGGTACCCATATTTTAATGGCTTTTGTTTCTCATGCAATAAATTTGGACATAAAGCAACCAAATGTAGAAGTAGGATGAAATAGAATAGAATGAGTCAGAATGTTGGATTCCTTGCTGGAAAATGTTATAGTTACAAAAAGTTTGGACATAGAGCTACCATATGTAGAAACCATACGATGATAAAAATATTTGATACAAATAGAAGAATTCAATCTTTTCAAGGCTACTGTTACATATGCAATATCTTTGGACACAAGGCTAATCAGTGCTAGATAAAGGAAAAAACAAATTCATTTGATCTTGGATATGTTATGTGCTACACTTGCTCAAAATTTTGCAGAAGCAAAGTTGGGAAGAAACCGAATTCAGAACAAAAGAACAAGCCTATGAACAAGGTAGATCTAGAAGAAGTAAGGAGAGAAATGGAAAAAAATTAGAGAAAGAAGGAAGAACCTGAGAACAAGGATGAATCAAATGGCCCTGTATCTGCATCTGGTGCAGATACCTCTTCGAAGGACTAAACCCAATAATGGTTTCAGGGGGAGCATTCACAAAAAAATCTATAAAACTCCCGATATATGAGGTGTCATGCGAAGACACATGGATATGTGATGAGAATCTCTATTTTGAAGGTGTTGAAGAAAATTCTAGCAGAAAAGATGCAAATCATGAAATCTGCGGAGCCCCTCTTGGGTCACAGTGTTTCTCAAAGATAGTTGACAATTTAAAAGCTAAAAAAACAATAAATGAAAAATTGATCCAACAGCTTTGGCAGAAGAAGGTACTGACAGGTTGAAGTACAAATGATGATGTCACAAGCAATAGATTATCTTTTATGTTGAAACCCTAAAAGCGACAACTTAAATAAGAAAGATTGAGTAGTCATTTTCATTATGAAGTGAACATGCTAAGGAATAAAGACCAGCAGAGAAATAAAGAGTTAGGGTTATTGACAAGCGAAAGTACAGAGAACAAGGCTGAAACAATGGAGTCGATGGCAATGGTGATATTTAATCTGTGCAACAACAAATTGCAAAAATTGAGTAAGTTACAGATTGATGAATTTGATCATGAAAAGATTTGAAATTTTAAGACTTCTCTTTCAGTTGAGCAAATGCAAATGATCAATAATTTAGGGCACAAGGGTTTAGACATTTGAGCGAATTTCCATATTTTTCAAATGTGGACATTGTTTAGTTTATCTTAAGCAGAATTCAAGGTGATTAGATGATCTTCAACAAACCCTATGAGATCATGAAGGAAGCAATTGCAACAATAACGAGATTATGCAATAATGGACCCATTCCAGTCAAGAAGTCAGTTATACCAATTGGGAAGCAGGTCTATCGATATCTAGAATGTCTAGCAAAAAAATAAAGGGTCTGTAAAGAATACTTTGAAAAGAAAATAAATGTATGGAGTTCTAGCATGATTTCTAGTTTGATTGGGATGTATGAAGCAGGATCCTCCTCTGAAAAGAGGAAAGCAAGAAGAATTATCTCAAGTTCTCCTCTGGAAATAAAGAAGTTGAGGTCAAAGGAAAAGGAAGAAGAAGAGATTATAGAAGCAATTGATTTGGCATCAATTGATGATGAAGAAGATTGGAGATGAATGGTTGTTATGACCATCATATGAACATGATGAGATTATAGATGCCCTGGCTACTTACATAATTCATAATGATATTGACCTAAGTGATGTGACAAGTGCTTTACCAGAAGTATTGATTGAGCAGATTGAAGAAAGACTAAAGGCACAGTCACCTAGTGAAACAACAAAAAAAGATGAAATTCAATTAGCCATGGAAGAAAGATGCTGAAATGAACAAAAGAAATTGACTAAGAGTATAAATGAATTGAAAACCTACATCAAGAGTGTAAACAATGTGTATAGGTATTGTCTTTGATGGCCTACTGCTATTGGAAACTATAGAGAAAAAATCAATGCTATTGAGCTTGAATTGAATTCTATTGGAAAACATATGATATCCTTAATGACAAGGATGGAGCACAAAAGAAAATGATCAATTCCTTACAATATGAACTTGTAGTCATTATGGTACAAAGGGATGGCATTGTGAAGACCTTTTCGAAAGTTAAAGAAATAATTGAACTGAGATTGGAACAACTTTCCGGTCTCCTAGTAGAAGCTGAGAATAATGCACAAAATATTGTTATTTTGGATACTCTTCTAGAAACAATTGATTCAATAGCAAAGAAAAACAATATTTGTTTAAACATTAGGCTGGCAGTGGTTTCCTGGAAGACATATCTTCCGAAACTAAAAGAAAAATACAAGGAGATATTTTAATAGAGAAGGATTGAGGTAAAGAACCTTTTTTGATATCCTTTTTGAAGACTACTTTTTAAAAAAAAATCTTGAAGTAAGGGGGAGATAGATATTTTTTTGTCATTCATGTCAAAGGGGGAGAGGAAGCATGTGAAAAAGAATGAAAATCATTTCATCTCATCAAAAGAATTACAAAGGTTGTTGTTGTTGGATTTTCACATCTTGTGTTGCCATCAATGACAAAGGGGGAGATTGTTGGAAGTTGAAGCTTGCATCAAATGGTTGTCATTGATGTCAACACAGTACTAAATGTATGAGTTGTTTATCGGAAGCTATTTCCTATTGAAGATGACCATTATAGGTGGTCCGATGTGTTGGTTTTTAGGTCCGGTTTTTACCGTGAAGACAAGCTATGATTTGGATATTCAAAGATCTTGGCTGACTCAACATGTGCAATACTTTATGTGGATATAAGGCTGACCTAATTGAAAAACAAGATATGCATACATATATATAGAGACTCTTTGGGAAGAAAAGGCAAATGATCAAAAGAGACAAGAAAAGAGTGTGATGGTAAGAAAGAGAAAGAGAGAGTACAATAGAGCAGAGTAAGTGAAGCAGGCGAAGACAATAAAATGTATGATTAGATTAGAATTATTGAGCGATTATTGAAATGCAATACTATCTATATAGAGCTTCATCCAGAACTAAACTCTACACAAGAAAGGTAAATCTATCAGTTCACACTTTTGGTTGTAAGCCTTGACTCTTGTATCCTAGCAGTTAGCCTTCTTTTGTATCTCTGTGGTAGTGAGCTCTCCAGCTTGTAGCCTTGTTGGATAGTGAGTCCTTATTGTAGGTAGTGAGCCTTATATCAAGCAATGAGCCTTTTTGTAATCAATTTTGGTATTCTCTATAATGTGAGTTATTCCTCACCGTGCTTTTTCCCTCATTGGGTTTTCCATATAAATTTTGTGTTATTGTGTTTGTGCATTGGATTTGAGTTTCTGCATTGGCATTTGATGATTAATCATTTAAGCAATTTATGTATTAGTTCCAGTAATTGAATTGAAGATTATAATCTATGACAACTAATTCACCCCCCTCTTAGTTGTCCTATCCAATAATGCTAACATGACTTAAAATAAGACACATGTCACCATTATGTTCTATCATGGCTTTAGACTGCCTTGGCCATAAGAACTCACAATATGAACTTGCCTCGCAATATCATGACATGTGGAACTCAGGCCCCACTATGTGCTCTAACTTTAGTAGTAAAGAAGAAACTTGCGTCCTTGTTGAATATGCTCCATGTGTTGGATGGACACATCGTCACGGGCTCAAGAAAAAGCCTCCTTCATGTGACAAGTCTAAGTGATGTGATCCAATGAGGAATCCCCACTTGTTGATGATGTTTGCACCATACTCACAAAAAAAATAAGTTTTCTTACACATGGAAACCAATTGCTTCTTTGTAAGCTGAAGGAACTCAGTCATTTTGAGCATGTGATAAGAAATTCGAGAATGATATAATAAAAACCTACTACCTGTATATCATTGAGAAAATATATTGACGTTTGAATGGTCCTTGAAATGACACTTGGCAATAATTCGCACAATCATGGTTTCAAATATGGGCCTCTATTAAGAACATGTGAAATGAAAATATTTTGTGATAAATACAAAAGCCGACACATTTAATACAAATGTCACAATTTTGTAGCCTCACACCCTTCAACCAAAAGCTAAAATTGAGCCCATGGAAAAACAAACTAATGTGATAAAATGAGGACTTGACACATGGATTCTAGTGTGGAATGTGGTGAGGCCATATTTAAAAGCTCAAACAAGGCACTTAAGTGATTTATTAGAGCACAAGCATTAAATGGGAGAGCATGCCATTAGGATAAAGGGGCTAGTTAATGAATGAATAAAAGGTTCAAAGAGGACACTTAAGGAATTGGCCACAGGAATAACAAGTCAACCACAAAACATAAGAAAAAGGTAATGATGCCACACCAATGCCTAGGGTTTTAGACTTTAGGAAAATAAAACCCTCCTAACTACTCAAAAGAAAACCCTAGGAGCTAAATAAGTTCCACTAGGTATTACCAATTCTAAGGTAATGCCTAAGTTATATAAGGCTAATATAGTGAGCTCTATTTTAATAAATTTGGTCACTGGTTTACTAATGGATTGGTGTATGGAAAGTCACTAAATTGGTCTTATCCCAATGATATTTAGATATTATTTATTAATTCTTCTATCACATTCTATAAGAAGTCACATCAAAATAATGATAAAATATTTACTAATATATTTCTTCATTCTAACTAACATAAGCTTGGATACTCGTACAGTCTCTAGTATAAGAATAAATTAGGGTTTCCTAGTCCCTTTGATACACTTATCATCTATTCTCATCCAACTATCCTTAGTAACATACTTGTAATTTTTATGTAGTCATAAATTAATATTGATCTCATATGTATTTCATTATCTTAAACAACGTTTTCTTGTTTCACCATAATATAATGATTCTATTGGTTAATCATATATAATTAGATTTCAAACCAAAAAATATATATTTTTGGTTCCTTATCACAAATAAAATTAATCCAAACAAATTTCAAATACAAATGTTCAATGAAACCTACCAATGTCAATATGAAGTCAATGGTCTACACTTAAACAATAACCTATGATGTCAAATAATATATCATAGGTTATGGTTAGTAAATCCTTTTTATTGAAACTCTCATCTATCTGTGTAATTAAGGGCTAGAGTTTATCTGATTCTGAACTATTCATAGGCATGAATTTCGATTAGTTATAGCTTCATTAACTTTGCAATTGAATTAGGGTCTCCTACTTAGTGATGATGAATTTCAATTTCAATTTTATTTTTTTGTTTATTTGTTTATTTTTCCTCCCAATTAGATTTTGGATTATGACTTAGATACAATATTTATTCACCTAGGTTAGGTGAAATTTTTTCAAGTCCTCAACTAGTAACTCTAGTCCAATATGCATACCCCTAGTTTCAATTTTGTAGAATGATAATCTAATAGGTTGCTAATGTATTACTCTAATAGACCTTCAAAGTAGTGAATGTTATTAAATGATAATCTTCATACCTCTATAGCAAGCTTACCTATTAGCCCCCATAATCTAGTAGAGTCATAACTATTTAGGTTTGTTACATTCAAAGTAGTAAATCAAGATGTAGAGTATGGGGTTAAGCTATAATTTTAATTAAGGGGAAAAGTTGATAAAAAAAGATGGAAAATGTTTTGTGTGACCAAATTTCATTATCTCATTAGAAGATGAACATATTAGTTATGCATTTCGTGTGTTATTACAAATTAAAGGGGGCGATCTCTAACCAAGATTAATATATTGCACAATAGGTGGTTATTGTATTTACATATTACTGAATACTATTTTCCCACCTACAAATTTCCTAGTAGGAGTATCTTATCCAATAGGAAATTCTTCCCAAATGGATTATGTTTTTCATTTTGACCATACTAGATTTGATGTAGGCTTCCCAATGATTGAACAATTGTTTTTAAGAGAAAAGCCTAGGTTTTGGGATCTTGATGTTCCTACTTTTAGAGGATTCACAAATTCTCCAAAACTCTAGAGGAGGAGGATTTCAATAAGAGACATGCTTACAAATCCAAAATAGACCCTTGTAGAATAAATTTCAAAACCAGAGCCTTCCAAAATGTCTCTAAGAGAACCATCTAGAAAATACTCCATGATCCAATCATATGCAATCCCTCATTCCAATAATAGTCCATTCATAGACTATTTCCCAAAAGAAGCATCAAGATCTACATCTATGCCTAAAAACACTCTTAGAAGATAGGTGTCAATTAATCTTTATCATTCTAATGCATCAATGGCTACTTTAACCAAATTTAAGCATTAATCCCCGACTAATGGACATGCCAGCAAGGCAAGTTAGTCTCAAACCAGCTTTGACCCCTAAAGAAGAAGGAAAAGAGAATATAAAAGGTATTAATAATAATAAGATACTTGAAATAACTACCATGATTAGGGAAGGTCTACCCTAGAAAAACACAAAGGATAAATTTGAGCTAGAAATAGTCTCCAAAAAGTGTGCTAAAGTTAGAGCATATTAGAAAAAAGGTCTCTAAATCATACAAATGATTAAAGAAAAGGAAAAGAAAGACATTCATCTTTTTATGAATCTTTGATACAAGAAGATGGAGATTTTGTTGAGACTCTTCTTAAAGAAAAATTAAAGAAGTTTTTGTTGCAAGTATGAAGGTGTTGTCATTGATGTCAACATGCATGTCTATAGGCTGGTGTTGTCATTGATGTCAACTATGTGTTGAGGAAGTTTGTTGCATGATGAAGAGGTCAAGGATATTTAGAAAACTGTGAAAAAGAGGAAAAGAGGTTGTTGCAGGTTGTGCATGTATAGTGGAGATATTGAGTAAGTGTTGTGAGTACATGGAGCTATCTTTATGTTGCTATGTCTAGAGATGTGTTGGAATGAAGTAATGTGTCGAGATGTTGTCTCTGGTACTTGGTTTCCAGGTGCTTTTGAGAAAATTTGATAAATACAGAAAACAATGTTGTGCAAGTGCTCATAATGTGCTCCAGGATGTGCTCCGTGTTTCTTTTGTGTTGATGCTATGCTCGTGCGGATTTGGTATGTTGTTCAAGATTGTTATTAGTTGCTATATCTAGAATTTGGGTTTCTAGATCGCTATGCAGAGTGAGATATATTCACCAGTGTGAGAATTAGTTTTTCAATGTTGTTTTCTGTGGTATGGGAGAAATGTATTTGCTCCATATTTCTCCACAGTTTGGCTTCAGGTTGTGTGGATCTAGGAAGCTGCTTATAATGTTTTTTATCTTTCAGAATTCAAAGTTTCACTTGATTTGGTACAGTATAGTGTGTGCTTCATGTATCAGTGTGCGAATAGGGTTAACCGAATATTCTAGGTTGAGGTATTTCTATGATGCGTTTGGATGAAGTCTTTGTTGGATCTCAGGTGATTTTCGAGGATTATTCTAGATTATGTTCAAGTGAATTTTATTGTCTGAAAGTTTTGAATTGATTTAATGAGGCGTGTACTTAATGTTTTATGGTGTTTAGCATGGGTATTGGCTGACCTTCTGTTAACACTACATGCAAAGTTTATGAAAGCATGTTGAGGTGTGTTAGGATCGATTTGGGTCATAATTAAGGACTTATATGGGTCGTCTTCATTCCTATCCACGTAGGAACGTTTTAGGTGCCGACCTAATTTGAAATTTCAAATGTAACGAATAGTTGCCGACCTTGGAGAAGGTTTTCAAGGTTGAGATTGATATAAATAAGAGTAATGTTGTTGTGAGGTAAAAGAGAGAAGCAAGATAGATGCAATATAGATGCGAGTGATGTATGTGATGCAAATTTGAGCAGAGCAGTGCAAATTTCAAGGTGTTGGATTCCTGAAGGCAATGAGTTGAAGGTGTCTGCAATCTTTCATGCTAAGACTATGAAAGTGTTGAATCATTTATGGTGGATTTCTTGTTGCATTGAGAAGTTGTTCTCTGTGTAACATTTCTCTTCTATCTTCTTTCTGTGGCAATTAGCCCTCGCTATGAGCCTTTTTGGACAGTGTGTCCTATTCTGGCAGTGAATAAGGATGTCCTGTGAGCCTTTTTGGACAATGTGTCCTACAATAGAAAACATATTAAGGATGTCCAAGATATCCCTAGATCTCTCATCACTACAAGGCAACCTATATGGGAAAGTAATTGAACCAAATTCATGTGGTACAAAATCTATAGTCTATAAAATTTGCAAGATTCAAAGGAATCCAACCAAACAATATGTAACAATCAAGTCACACATCCAAGAGTCGATCACTAATGAGAATATCAAAGCCAAAGAATGTACTTCCATCTTGTCCACAAAATAATTGACAATATGTCAAGAACTCATTCCAAAGCATGATCAACCTTGTCCACCCCTAAATTAAGGTCAAAACCATCAAGCTAACTTCGTTCATCCCATACAAAAATCATAAGATCAAGAACTCCAAACTAATCCTCCCCATCTTCCCAAAAATATACCTTCTCATGAATAGATTGTAGCCCCATCAAACACATAGACAAGCAATCCAATCATGTTGAGCATATTGGCAATCAAGTTGTCAATCATGTTAATCATATCATTAATCAACATTTCACAATTGCGAACAAGGAAGCACAAACATCCTATCAACTTGGTCCAACCACCTTTATTAAGTTTGGTCTTCTCATAGAGGAGAAAATAAGCATCTCTAATGAGTCTTGGTTGCCTAGAGACAATTATGTATCCTATTTTAGAAGCATCAAATATCTTATCACAAACAAAATTTGTCAAAGCATGGGACACACTAGAAAGGTTTGGGCCTTCAAAAACAAGGTATTCTAGAGCCAACATGAATATGCACAAATCATGGATATCAAAGTCTCAACTATACACCTCCTAACAAGCAATCTAATGATGTCAAGAATAATTCAATGATAGGTAAGGTAACTTCATCCAAAGCAAACATTAGCGTAGAAGCAATCCTATTACTGCTAGTTCTCTTCTTACCTCCTCCATCCATATTATCAACTTTCATCTCAAACGTCCTAAACCCTTTGATTGGTACCAACAACATCACACACTTTATAGAGCAAAGGATTGAAATCAAGCACCAAATCAAAATCAATTACCAAATCCAAATCAAGCAAGACATCAAAAGGAAAACCCAAAAGCAATATTAATCCCAAAGAAAACTGAAGCAATAAATCCACTAAAAGAAAAATGCCAAAAGAAATCAATCAATCCAAAGCTATGCCTTACATATAATAGGTGTGCAACACCTTCCTAGTTATCATTGATCATGAAATACAAAGCTCCAAAATCTAATAAGATTGTTAGTCCTAATCCTAATTCTAATCCCAAATCCAAATCCACATCTCCCAAAATCAACTCTACCTTCCAATCCCGACATCCCCCATCCCAATTGAAATGTTCAAAAATTGAAACCAAATCCCAATCCTAAATCCTTGAATCCAAACACCCCAATCCAAAATCCAAAATTTGAATCTACTCAACCTCACCCTAAACATAACATTCCAAAATCCTGAATCCGTTGCATTCTTCTAGCCACACTTTACCACAAGGGCTACGATTACACTCTATCACAATCTTCACATTCAAATAAGGCCAAGCTAGCTATCAAAGAGCACAACCATACTTGCAATTTGTACGCTAGTGGAATTGAATATTTTTTTTTTTTATATTCATATTTTCCATCTTTAATCCTTGAATAAAGTCTAGTAGTTGAAAGGCTATATGGAAACCATAACCATTAACTCTCAAATTCAATCCATGGTTTAAAGTTTTCCACAAACTTATAATACTTAAAATTGGTGATCTATGTAGCTACAAGTTCTATATATATTTTTTAAAATGAATTATATATAGAGGTAAACATCTATTAATTTTAAAATGAATTATATATAGAGGTAAACATCTATTAATTGTATTTTTAGAGAATTTTAATCTTGGTAGATGGCCTAAACAAAAAGTATATCATCATCCTTACTAATTGAAGTTAACCAATTAAACTATAATATTTCAATTAACTTTATATAAATTTAAATGATGGTCGAGCATAATACATATAATTGTACATATCCTAATTGAACAATAGTCCTTTGAATATTTCAATGAACATTTTTGGATTTGATTGTGTGAGTTTATTTTACATCAAAGCTTCGGATCACACTTGTGATCCAACATTAGGATGAAATAGAGAGATTTGATTGTGTGAGTTTATTTTACATCAAAGTTTTGGATCACACTTGTGATCTAGCATTAGGATGAAGTAGAGAGATACACTTGTGATCTAGCAATAGGATGAAGGAGAGAGCAATCTCTCTTCTTCATCCTAATGCTAGATCACAAGTGTGAACCAAAACTTTGATGTAAAATAAACTCACACAATCAAATCCCTCTCTACTTCATCCTAATTCTAAATCACAAATCCGAAATGTTGATGTAAAATAAACTCACACAATTAAATCAAAAAACTTTACAGCTAATTCATAACCCTACTAATAAATTATATAATATGATTTAAAAGATTGATATAAAAAATAAATACAGATCTTTCATTCTTAAAATATCATTATTATCATTCTTAAAATATCATTATTATACTCTTAAAATTTAATGTTATATATATAATTTGAGAAATGGCGTAGAGAAAAGCTTGAAATAACATGTAATGGTGGTGAAATTGAAACTCTAATTATCGTACAGAAAGGGTCAGGAAAAAAAAGAACACGCTACAGAATTTTAAAATTAAAATGTGTGAAGTAATAATGTCCAATCAAATCCAGTATATTTCAAGTCTGTGACAGTACAATTTAATCTTAGATAGAACATAAATCCAGAGGCAATTGCTTATCTATTTCCTTGTGTCTGCAATTCATTGACAAGAGCTTTTCCCAGCCATTTGTGAGCCTCTGCCATCAAGGAAGGGCTGAGTGTGAGCATGAGAACACAGAACTCATTTTGGTCAAGAACTCCATCGCCATTGAGATCAGCGGCTTCAATCATCGCTCGGAGTTGATCTTCACTCATCGCCTCCACTCCTAAAAGAGCAACATTCTTCTTCAGACTCTGCAAAGTTATCACGCCTTTCTCTGCATCAGCCAGCAAACGGAAGCCATTGCACAGCTCCGCCATAAATTCCTCCTCCCCCAATTTCTCCGCCATTACTGGTAAATAATCTTCAAACCCTGACTCAATCTCTTCCACACTCTTTGACATTTTCGCCATTATTCAAATTCCCTGAAGATCTTCTTTGCCCTGCCAAGAAACACACCTTTCAGTCCTTTTGCTTAAAATATTTATGCAGAAGCATTGCAGGCATTAAATAGGGCTTTAAATCGGGCAGTTGGCAGGCAAATCTGGTTTGGTAAACGCTGTTGATAATGTAGGGAAGTTCTAAGAAAGTTCCTCGGCGGTGAAGAGATGACACAGGCAAGCGTACAATCGAATCAATTTTGGGAAATAGATAGAAAAAGAGGGCTTCGGAGAAGCTGCGGTGTAAGCTCAACTTGTCAACGCCTCCCTGAAAAGAATGCACTGGAAAGGAGCTTCACCAAATTCAATTTCTTTAACAGATATTTTAAAGCACGCAAATGACACATTGACAGTGACAGAAAAGGAAACCAGATTATTTGCAGCAAAAATCTGATTTCTTTACCAAATTCTAACTATTTTTATGGGAACGCGAAATTGAGAGGAAATTGGCTTGGCCGTCTTTAGTGATATAGAAATAAATTTATTAACTCCTTTTTAATAAATAAAAGTTCTGTGACAAGTTCAAAAGTTAGTATCCATTTGTTTATAGTTTAAAAAGGAATTGATTTTAAAAAGGAATTGGAAAAATAAGGTTTAAGGGGGAGGACCTTCTATTTGTACATGTTTCAATATTTGTGATGATTTAATGTTCAATATTTTTATTACTATAACACTAATAGTTGTGATTTTAAAGTTGTTAGCATTATCTTGTCGTATTAATGGAACATGATTTAATATATATCTTGTATAACTAAATGCACAATTATTGATCTACTCATTTTTGGGATCTTTTCGACTCCACAACAAAAAACATGTTTATGTGGCATCACATTTGATGATGTGGGCTTGATACCTTAATTATAATAAAGGCCTTGGCAAGTAAGTCATATGAAAATGAGAGTGATTCAAAATCATCACGTATGATTTTGAGAGACACAAAGTTGAGATGCTCAACCACTTGGTCCTCTCCCCTATTGCTACCTCTAGAACATAACTTTGAGTCATCCTTGAAAGACACAATAAGGGATATATAATATTCTAAAAATTCTCTTATAGATTGATAAAAGATGGCCAAGCTTAATTGAAGGGAAAATATTCAAACTAGTATTATAATACTATTTAATATTCACATAGTTTTTGTTCCAAGCATAAAATACAATTGGTAGAATAATTATGGAAGATGGATCAATTAACTAGATAGAGTTTCATTCTTCCATAACCAACATGTAATTTTTGGTTCGCTTGGTGGGCTATAACTGGTCCAGTACCTTATGATATCATATGAACATGTGAATGTTGTTAGACATTAATAGCATCATTTTTTATTTTTATTAATGGAAATCTAATTAGGAGGACCCCTATTTGAGTTAGTCTAAACCTGCATCAACATATCAATGTTGCCAATTTTTATCATTATCACTTTATTGTTAGGCAGTTTGTGCATGTCATATTATGTGAATGACATAATTTAAAGACGTGTAATCAAATTATGAAAAAAAAAACCCTCAAAACTTAAGTGGTTACTCACTTAGGAAGAAAAACATCAATCTAATGACTAACCACTAGGTTTCTTAGGCATAAATTTTGTCTTAGAGACCCTAAGCATCTCCAATTGAAGATAACTATCATCAAAATCATGTTTTTTTTAATTTGTTCAAGCTGACATTATAAAAACCTAGCAAACTATTCATAAATCCTCATTGTCGTTGAGCTTGCAAGTTAACAAAAAAATTATTATTTTTCAAGTGATAATACAAAATAGACTTTAATGGATTTTAAGGTTTTGTGGGACCAATACCTAATGCAAGCAATTTA
>VDFB02366232.1:8004-31975 GCA_007258455.2 Sequoia sempervirens | reverse complement strand
ATGCATCCTGTATGATAAACTAAAGAGGCTCTATTATGAATGGTTCATAAGAGCTGTACTTGTTGAAGGTTTTGCAAATGGGGTTGCAAGCTAAGTGGGCTTAACCTTGAGGAAAACTCCCTGGTTAAGTGTGCTTGAGTTGGAGTAGTATTAAGATGGGTGACCTCCCAGGAAGGCCTAGTGCTTCGCCTCTATGAGCATCACCAAGATGCAATGAGTGCTAAGTGGACCATTCATTATCATGAAGATGGGGTTTGTGGGCCCTCATGAAACATGGTTCAATGAGTTTGACTCTATAAAACTACACCGGTTAAATCGATGGCAATATCACAATTTGACATGTTGTGGAAAAATACCTCTTACTTATCAATTGATGGGCTAAAGGGGCTCTATTATGAATGGTTCATAACGCACAACACTTGTTGAAGGTTTTGTAAATGGGGTTGCAAGCTAAATGGGCTTAACCTTGGGGAAAACTTTGTGGTTAAGCACATTTGAGCTAGAGCAGTACTGGGATGGGTGACCACCCGGGAAGGCCCAGTCCTTCACCTCTATGAGCATCACCTAAATGCAATGAGTGCTAAGTGGACCATTCATTATCATGAGATATGGGTTCTTGTGAACCACTACTCATGAAACATGGGTCAATGAGTTTGACTCGTAAAACTACATGGTTGAATCCTAATAGCAATATCACTATTTATGACATTCCAAAATGTTTTTATTATTTTTTTATTTTTATAATGGTTGGAATTACAAAGCATGAATAAAATAAGAAAGTTACAAATACACATTATCTATTTTATAATTAATGTATTTTTATTTTCCAATGTTATATTTTATAATTAATAGACATTATTCATTAGTACTAAGCTACTAGATGTAATCAACAAAACAAAATACACATTGAGTAAAAGCACAAACCTATGTCACACTTTCGGCTAACTAAATAGTTCCAAGCGAAATAGTTTCAACCTATTGGTTGAAACAGTTTCACCTAAAACTACATGGTCTATACGTGGCACATAAAGTTTGGGGTGAAACCCTTTTGCCTGAAACATTAAAATAATATTTTTCCCTTTGTCAATTTAAAATCTAACACAATTTGCATTTAAATTTTTGAGTGAAACCCTTTCACCTAAAAATGTCCATCTGGCAATCCTTGTTGGTAGCCACCTCATCTTTTAAAAGAAAAAATTGAAAAATTCCACTTGAACATGATATTTCTTCAATCAAAATGATTTTTTTTAAACTAAAAATACCCTTTTGTAGAACTCAAAGTCAAGTATCCAAATATATAATTTTTTGATATTTTGATTAGTTTTAATATGTTTTTTATTTTAAATAATGCAAGTAGATTGTTAAAATAAAAAATGAGGTTGAGAAATTCAAAAAGTATTAAAATATATTTTAAAAATGTGAAAATATATGGTGCACCAGAAGAGAGAATCTTCTTCAAAATGGTATTATTTGTTTTTGGAAATGATAAAAATATAGAAGGTTGGTAAATGAAAATTATCAAATTTTGATACATTTGACTATGAAATGTTATTACAAGGAAAATATACATCAAATTTTTTAATTTCTTTTTCCATGCACTAGATATTGAAGTTACCTGTTGGAAAAAACAAGTAGGAAGAAATAATTTATTTTTTTATTTGTTTCTTGATGTCAACTCAACGTCATTTTTTTTTAAATTTTTAGCAATTCAAAATTTTCTCTTAAATTTATAAAAAATAATATTAAAACATTTTTAAAAATTTTAAATTCATCAAGATTTTTACATTTCATTAGTTTACATCATTTTGAAATTCAAAACATAAAGACCATTTTTATGTGGTCAAAGTTGAGAATTTTTGTTTGTGTTGGCTGATTTCTTTATAAAGTGTGACATAGGTTTGTACTTTTACCCCACTATTATTGATTAGTAAGTTGTACATGTCAAAGGTAGACACCAAATTTAATCAAAGAAATATATTTTGGATTTGATTCAATCATTAGGATCTTGAAGGGGATCCTATTTTAGAAATTGAAGGTGATCCTCCTATGCATAATTTGTAATTTCCCAAAAAATTGGACTACAAACTGATGGAGTTAATTAATGGCTAGTTTTCCTTTACTGATTTATGTTTTTATCATTTCATTGGCTAAGTTTTACAAACATTCCCAAGACTTTATATATCTTTCATATGCCTTTTATACACTTTGAAGCAGACTTTAAAATGTGCAAATGAAAATATGATATGTTGATAAATGCTTGTATGAATGCATGAATGTCCATGGAATTTAATATGATTTTATGATTAAATTATGATTGTTAATGATGTGGATGTCTTAGAAATGAACCAAAATCTTGTAGCTAGAAGGACTATAACCTGCAGCAACAGGTTTTCTAGCCCGCAGCATAAGGATTGTGGACGATTGCAAGGAAGAAGTCAAAATAGCCAAAAGTGCAACATGTCTAGAAGAGAGCGAAGGAGATCATTTAATGGTCAATCATGTGCCACCACATCATACTCTTGCTCACCTAATAAAACTATCGGGAGGAGGAGTTTGTTCTCGAGGGGATTGATTTATGACGTGGTTGTTCTTAGGAACATGTCTTTGTCATGGCAATTAACCATTAAGCACATAGTTCTAAATTGGTTTCTCTAATCCTATCTTATAATTATTGTTTTTTGTTTTAAGACTAAGTCATCTCCCTATCATTGAGGGAGAGTGGAAAGATACTTTGAGTTTATTTTTAGTCCTAGAGGAATAAAACTCTTCACATGCCCTATATAGTGGGACTTGTTGTCGAGAATTAAATCTAGTTGTAAATTCAAATCATAAGTTAGTTTTTATATGTTACCAATTACACCATTAGATATGTGTTTTTTAATAAAAAATATTAGCAAACTCTTGTTGGATTGTATGTAAGAGTTTAGTGTTCATATGCAATAAAGGAGTCAGCTTGATATCATGATTTGTTGATTAAGTAGTGCATGTTTGACATCTTTTGTAGAAGCGGCAACTCAAACAAGGGCCACTTGAGGTACTATTAATCCACTTCCTTTCATGTTGAGCCCCTCTCAATATGTAGATATTGATGGCACAAAAGAATAATCTTTAGTGTTTCTATTAGGTCAATAGCCCATCCCTCATTATTGGCACCTCTTAAGATAAAGAATAATGCTAACATAAAAGGTTTAATCAGAAAAATCACATCACCCAAATTCCCTTCATATGCCCCATCAAAAGCCAAAACACCGCTTCCCAAATTCCCCTCATTATGCCCATAAAAATTCAATTTATAAAGTTGGGATCGAGGATGATCATTTACCTAATTTCTAATAAAGCATTATCTTAATCAATGGACTTCTTATAATTATTTTAACTTTCATTTACCTATTTTCAAATAAGGCATTCTCTCAATCAATCGACTTCCTATAATTATTTTAACTTGACATAAATTTTAATAGCATACTATCAAAAAGTTACTAGTAAATTGAAAAATTTAAATTAAAACACAATTTTAAGTCATTTTCCTTGACAAATCCTATACATATATAGTATCTCCTTAGCTCATTATAGTCATTACTCACCACTCTCAAGCTTCAAAATCTACACAAGTGTTTCAATCATATCATGAGGATGTAAAAAAGCACAAATTATGAATATGGATGGGGATAAAATATGAAATAGTTAAACAAACAAAAATCTTAATAATAATAAAAAAAGGATTTGTATGATAAAACATGTTGTTGGTCTGCACAAAAGATTGGGCCTAAAGAAGGGAAAGAGTGAAGCTTTAACAACTAGCAAGGAAGAAGAGTCACCCTCCATTGGTCTTCTTAAAAGTTTCATTCCTTACTAAGTTTGAAGAAGAGTCATCCTACATTGGTCTTCTTAAAAGCTTCACTCCTTACTAAGTTTGACTCCATGATCACTATACTTAGTGTTCTTAATTACATTTTATCTTATTGTTTTTGATATTAGGGAAAAGCAGATTTTGAAGGGATTCTTTACCCTTTACAACAAGAAAAGTCAGTGCTAAAAGGACGCATAAAAAAAGACACCAAACAAAACCCATCAAGATCGTTCTTAATTACATTTTATCTTATTGGTCTTCTTAGTGTTCTTAATTACATTTTATCTTATTGTTACTCCAATAAATCATGTTTGTTATCTTCCATTGGTCTTCTTAGATGCTTCATTCTTAGAATGTCCTCCATTGGTCTTCTTAGATGCTTCATTCCTTACTAAGATTGAGTCCATGATTAGTATACTTTGTGTTCTTAATTACATTTTATCTTATTGTTACTCTCTCCAATATATCAGGTTTGTTGTCTTCTTTTGTGACGTGAATGCTTTGTGTCATATTAAGTCAAATTAATATGATTATTTGAATCTTATCTTTCATTTGTAGGATTTCCCAATCTTTTTATAATGTTTGCTAACCCATTTTTTTCTGTTAATTGCCCAACTCCTTCAAAGTTGGCAGGCGAGGTCAATTATGGTGAGTACCTTTCGGTGTCATGCTTAGCAAAGCACATTTTAAAATTTAATTAGTTTGAAGAAAAAATTGGGATGGATGACATATAAACATGGCCTTCGAGAAGGAGAGGTTGAAGCCCTTGTCACTCCCTAGTACATCAAATTAATTGAAGGAATTGACCAAATACGGTTTACAATAAAAAAATAACAATCTCCAATGTGCTAATTTCTCTCAAGCATAACTTAATATCTAAAGTCAATCTAGAGATATTTTCAAGTTTCTAACTTAGTCAAGCCCTTGTGATCTTTATGAGTCACCCTCAACGAATCTTAACATCCAGAATCTATCATTATGAATTATGCTTGAAAGTCTTCCAAGAAATAATTTTAAAAGGACAATTTTATTCTTAGAATAGTGATGCTTATTTTTTTAAATTAGCTAAGTAATTTTATAACATAAACAATTAGAAAATTGAATAATTAATTTTAAGATAATATTTTATCAGGCAGGGATTTTTCACAATTCCATGTGACTTACTCTTTTTAAGAATCTAAGCAAGGCTCCCTTTTCTTTCATGGCTCGTTTAATTGAACTTTGAGCTAGTGAAAATACCTTTAACTCTCACCACTTCCTGAAATTCATACCCGACCTTTCAGCTACATGCACAAGCAATCCTACCAACACGATTGATATATATAGTCATTGCTATGTAGGAAGGTGGAGTTGCCACTCAGGCTATTTCCATTATCACTCCGAAATAAGTTTGGGAGGTGGGCAGTGCAAACCTTGAATCACTTCGACCTGCACATAAGCTTTTGGCGTGCCTATCTTTATCAGACTCTTTCCTGTTGCAAGTTAGATATTTGCAATGTCTACAGACCTAAGTGTGGTTGTGAGAAGGATTTATTTTTAGAGTCTTTTACAGAATACTAAATAAGAAAGTAGTGCAAAGAGTACAGGGGTTTTGTATGATTTCTTTATTTTTTGTGAATTCCCACAGGTAAATTATATAGGCTACAAGTTGGGAAGAGTAGGCACTTCTCAAACATTTATCATTGAGATAATTAAAAATGAATCTCGAAACAAATACCCAAGATTTGATTCAAATGGTGGAGCAGACCAAAACCTCTTTATGAATGCCACATGGTCCAAATCAACTGTTACCATGTAGGTAAAACTTACCTCGAGTCAACTTCAAACCTAATTTCTTTTTGTTATTACAGTAGCTCCAGATGTGGTGAACTGGGGCATTGTGATGAATATATTCAACGCACAGATATCCATTTAGATGTAGCTACCAGTGGAAAATTCTAGTTTTAAAAGAAATATTTTGCACGTCTCTTAAATGGCTTCTAATTTCTATAAATTTTGGGTACTTAATTCATAAGACAAATCAAAAAATCTTTGTATATAATTAATGAGAATTAATGAAAGGTTATGGAAGCGTAAAGCTTCAAAAGTCTCATGCAGAACATCACATTGTTACAGATCATAAGATCACACCTACTTTCTGGGCATACGTCTATTGATGATCTGTATTGTATATCTTATTGTTATAGTGATATTGGCAATCAAGTTTGGAATGCTTTCATTTCGTAGAAAATAACTTCTTATTCGAAAAGCTCCCAAAATAGATTTTGCCTTCACTTTTCAATTTCCATACTTGGGTCGGTTAAAACATAAGCCAATTCTCTTGTAAATGTAGATCCACACCATACCAGAGTGTTGGATGGGGCACTTACAATCTTTTCATTTATTACAACCTCTAACATGCATATGCTTTATCATGCTTGCTCAACATAGGAATATACCATCATTGCATTCTCAAAATGGATTTTCCTTCGCTTTTCAAATTCCACACTTGGGTTGGTCAAAACACGGACAATTCTCTTCTAAATATAGATCTACACAAAAACACCAAACCAGAGTGTTGGATGAGATGACCGCAATTTTTTGAATTATTATAAACTCTCTCATGCATATGCTTTATGCTTGCTCAGCATAAGAAGCTACTGCCGGATTTGAAGAGGGTTTAATCTTTAGGTTGAAGGCAAAAATATTAAAGAATCAATAAGATCCACTTGCTCTGTAGAAGATTCACTTTAAATCATTTTACTGTATTAATTTATATTTCTAAGCATTTCAAAATGTTCTTATTTGCTCCCAATCTGACATTTGGCCAACAGTCATGCATTAATGTAGATCTATCCATATGCAACACCAAAAAGGTTGTTAGGTCTTTAGTTGTGATAAACCAGAATGACTACAGGAGTTCAAAACCTTATCATTATTTCTTCAACACCACTAAGAAACTGTGGAACTGCTAAATCCTAACCATCAATAGCAGTTAAGTGGTCAATATTAAACACTCAAATTTTCGAAAAGAGAGGTGATCAAAGGCCTCTCATTGAAAAACTGATGATCAATTTGTCTACAAGTCACTGCATTCCTAAAGAAACATGCAACTGTCATGAATTTACCAGTATAACAATCATGTAGATTCTCAAGACTCCAGAGAAAAGGTTGTCTTCATGATTATCTTGCACATGGATGATGATTCTACCTTATCTATCATAACTATACAGTTCCAAACTTCTATGAAGATGCACATATGCAGTGAAATCACAAGAAGCAGATTAGGAATGTCTCCAGTTAGGTATAACTGTGGTTTAGGATGGGCTAATATACCTTGTTGACAATTCTTAATTCCTTAAACACACAGCCTTTTCCTCAAATTATTCAACTCCCCATCTATTAGGTTAATAAGTAAAACAACGTAAAACTAACACACAGCTAAATGACCATTCTAGCTAATACAGAAAGGAAAATGACCCTGCTATCAGCAATGATTATCCTAATATATTATTCATTTTTGTAAAAAGTGATGATGTTTCTTCCTGGGAGAATATAAAAGATGATTTGTCGGAGCACACATAGGAGCTCATCTGGCTGTTATCAGTCATCAGCTCAAGCAAAAACCTGCCTATCAATTCATTTTTTTCTTACAGCCATATGTGCAGATCAGCACAACATTTGCCACAATATAGGCAATTGCTCTTTAATGGTACTTGTCAAAGCACACATAAGTCCTGGACAAGAACTGGATGATTTATAAAATAATGGCATTCAACAAAACATAAAAGCTCATTCGGCTATCAGTCATCTGCTCAAGCAAAAACCTATCTATCAATCCTTTTTTTTTTGACAGCTGTATGAGTACAGCAACACAATATTTGGCATAATCTAGGCAATTGCTCTTTAATGGTAATCGGAAGGCATATACATCCCGTAACTTCCAAGCAAAATTAATCAGAGAAAGATAACCCATTGCTACCAACCACCTGCCATTGACTGATCAGCTTTGTTCCAAACTTCCAACCATTGATGAAACTCTGCTCGTTGTTTACATATGAAGTCAGCATCCAGAGTGCTTCCAAGACACCTAAAGGTGAGATTGCTCAGCCAGATTTCCACATTTCTATATATGGATCTGCAAAGTTCATTCATAATGAATCAGTATAATTTCTACCAGCCAGGGATTTTTCTACATAATCAAATATTTAATTAATCACTAGGGTTTTTCTACTTTTAAGTTTTTACGTAAATCTTGAAGCTCCCAAAATTTGTTTTAAGCCGATTTTTCTACATAATCAAATATTTAATTAATCACAGGTTTTTCTACTTTTTACGTAAATTTTGAAGCTCCCAAAATTTGCTTTAAGCCCAACTCAAATTCAAATCCAAGGACATATCAGACATACAATCAGAATCATGACAGATTAACAGTAATACATAGACCTCGATACATAATTATAATATGCTATACAATTCCCATATGCCACATGAGCTCGGAACAATTAGATTCAAGATGAGTGTGGTGATCAAGACAATATTACTGCTTCTGAGTATACTGTTGTATGAAATTATTTTTCAAGTCAGCCTTGCTTCTTGCCAAATGCTCTGTCTGTAAAAAGTTGTGAACACTAAAATATTTGGTAATTGGTAGTCAACTCCTGCATTTATGCAAGGAAAACTTTACACAAATCTCAAGGGTTCAACCAGATGTGAAAACTAAGTATATTTAACCATAATGTGTATAAACTTTGTGGGGCAAGAGCAAGGATGTCATATATTTTATTGGATATGGAGTTAATGATTTTGGTTATCGATTATGGGATTATAAAAATGAAAAATCACAAAAGCATTAGGAGTAACGATGTGATATTCAATGAGAAGGTCATGTACAAAGATCAGTCGCAGGGAAAGAAACGGGAAAAAGAAAACAAAGCAAATACATTTTTGTTAATCAGATAACAAGCAATAATAGAAATTATACATTAATTTTTTGCTTGACAGAGGTCTCTTGTTTCCCTTAATCTTGGCCCTTGTGAAAGTCAAGTGGCCGTTTGTTTGACTCTCTCTGACCACCAACTGCCCAAAAAAACATGTAATGGCTATGAATATTGCTTGTGCTGAAATTGTATCCTTTCGAGAATAACATACTCGATAGTGAGTATGCACAAGAAAAAATAGCAAGATACAGCTAATAATGCACTTAGATTCAATAATGCTCAGACTGGATGATAAAAAGATGTCTCAGAAACATGTAGTAGAAATCCTAACTAGGCCAAACCAAAACAATTAGAACAAAACCTATATATTAATAATTCAATAACCATACAATTGGCCACACAAAAAGAACAAGAGGAGCATTACGGAGAAAGTTGAAACAAAGGTTGTATCAGTTGGAGCCCACCATTCTCTTCAAGATGGAAATTAAACTTTTGATGGAGATTCTAAATAAACCCATCATGCAGGTGTGGACTGTAAAATCAAGGAGTGTGAAGGCAAGATAATCATGGCTGTGGATTTGCTCCTCCCACATGGTACCAATAACAAAGCAGAAGCTTTGGCTTTATCAAGGGTTTAAAGTTGGCTCTTGATTTGCACCTTCCCTGGTTGAAAGTTGAGGACAATTCTCAGATTATAGTCACAGCTCTGAACCAATGCTCCACTCCTAAATTGGAGGCTTGTCAACATCCTGAAACCAGTTAGAGAACTGACTAGGATGTTTGATCCATTTAATCGACTTCTCACACAGGCCAATCATGGGGTCAGCTTGGATATTTTCTCCTCGATCACCAGTGATGATTTGAATGACTAGTAAGTCTGAAGCAAATGTTCCTACACCCCATGTGGGACCTTTGTAATCCCATTCAATGTTGTTGAGGTCTAATTCTTTTGATTTAGTGTCTTCAATTAGCTGGGCAGTTTTTGCAACTCAAAAGGAAAAACATCTTGTTTTTGGGAAAGGTAACTACAGGTGGTGTCTCTTCATATAGGTTGGCCGCTAATCTATGCAAACAAAGGTAAACGTGAAATTTTTTTATTGCTGTTGGTGGCTTGGTGACTGTGCGAACTCAACCTCTGCCCTTCTCCTGTCTCTGGTGGCTACTATGTTTTTTTCCCTCTATCTGCCCTTGTTTCCTCAGCTATGGCTTCTTGGGTTTGCCTACTAATACAGAAAGGTGTCAATAGACTCATACAGAAAGGTGTCAATAGGGGATAGCATTCTCACCAGACATCTTCAAATGATTTTTGGGGTGACTGAAATGCTGGAAGTGAATTTTATCCTGGATGTGCTTGGACCAGAGAGTTGAAAGGAGCAGACTATCCAAGTGCAATGCATACAAACTCTATCCAACAGACTACATCCTATAGAATTTGGTGCCCCAGGTTAGGAATTGATGCAGAGCAGAGGGGGCTTTCAGTTATCAATCACAATTACAACTGGTTTCAAACACCTCTTTAATCTTCAAAACCCTAACAAGGATGATTCTCTTCACAACTTCACTGTTTGCTTTGTAGGTCTGCAGACCTAATTTCTTGACCTTATCTTGCAAAACTTCCTTCCAACTCTCAAACCACTCATCTTTTCAAACACCCTTTAAGCCTTTTCAAAACATATCTCAAAAACTCTATAGGTCACTTTGGACCAACCCCTTCAAATCTTGACTGGTGCGCTGTCCTACAAGGCCAATTAGGCCACTTTTACAAAGCATCCCTTATCTAATCTCTTCCCCAACCTCAAAACTCAATTGACAGAGCTCAACCAGGCTACATAAGCCTTAAATCAACCAATTTTATCAGGAGATAGGCCCTCCAAGATACCAAACCATGAAACCCTCACCTTGACTAGTTTTTGGAAGGGTTTATTGAAAATCCATGTTCCCAACTTCTTAGCACCTCACAAATGCATCAAACACTCTTCAACTCACCTGCACATGCTTAATCAATCATCAAAATCTGCTGCCCCAAGGGTTTTCCACACTTACCACTCCTTAACCACCAAATTTCACCAAAACTCACAAAATTGCCAACTAGGGCATCAATCAAAAACCACTCAAATCATCTTCCCTACTCCAACAAACCATATAGACACCTAAATCTAGCCTAAGGCACCCATTCCACCAAGCTACAGGAGTTACAGACAGTGGAATGGGTGATCAAAGCATTTTGTTACTTCAAAACCCTTAAAACTGAGTTTCACGGGCTGTTACAAAAAAGTGGATCAAAATTCCTTCAAACTCAATATGAAACACTCAAACCAAAAGTAAAATGATGTTAATTCATGCCTCCTATGAATTCATAAACTTTTAGAGCAATATGCCTCTGTACAGAACCGTACCAGACCTGTAAACAAGAAGATTACACAGAAAATACAAGAAAACAGAGATATTCTTCTTAGTTTTTACTCCAAAAACCACCAAGGAAGGTTTACATTAAGATCCTCCACATATTTAAACCTTTTTCCCTCCTAAAACACCTAACACAACCAACAAAACTGTCTTTTAAGTTATTTGACCGTTGGTATTCCTCCAACTTACATTTTTGCACTTTTACAAAATTGCAACATGACAACTTTTTACAATTTTGCAAAAATATGAATATAAACCCAATGACCCCTCTAGATGATTTAAACATTTGAAATGGTCTACATGGACCTTATTTAATGACAAAAATGAGACTCCACACCTCTAAACCTATCAAAAGACCTTATTGACCAAAAATTTGCCTTGGTGCCCCTGCAACAGGAATTGGAGGGTATTTCAAGGGCTGGTCGATTTTTCATGGAGGAGGATTAAATTGCAGCTGCAGGGAGTTTAACTAAGAGTTTAGTGGTGGTAAAGTGGTTGAGAGATCATCTCTAGATGACCTTACTGTTGTTCACCCCCATGTGGGTGATGCAGGTTCATCAATGACTGTTAGGGCCCCCACTTCCTCACCCATGCTTCTACCCTCCAATCACTTGAGTACAGGGTCAAGAAAATGCACTTCCATTACAAGGAGTTCTTTGCTTTTGACACCATTGTGTCCCCTCCTTCGATATCTCCAATTGCTAAAGCATAGAGTAGAAAGAATGCACTTCCGTTCCAGGCTTTTAAAAAAGCCAGCAAGTTGACATTGATAGTGGAGGAAACCAATGGATTGTTACATGAACATCATTGTCACAGCCATAGTTTACATACTCGGAATCGGAGAGTACTCGGCAAGCCCAAAATTTTTGACTCGGGAAAAACTCGGGAAAAACTCGGCAAATACTCGGCAAATACTCGGCAAACTAAAAAGTAGGAAAATTTCTCATAAAATCATTTTTTTTTGCAAAATTCAATTGCAAAATGCATCAAATGAGTCTAAAAACCATGAGGGAGTGTTTTATATTAAATTTCATAGTTCAATACATTTGGATTACAAAATGGCATCATTATACGAGGCTACATAGTGAAACTGCTAATAACTCTAATAACTAATGAATTTATGATGACTGTATTTGAAAATCACTCTATGGATCAATGTCATCCAAATCAATGAGCTCATCTGACAATTCCTACACCTTTTTTGTGCGAAGCCGAAGGTTATATTGAACAAAAACAAGATCATTGAGGCGTTGATATCATGGCGAAATTGCAAATAATAATATCATTTTTCTACATCATATTTAATATTTATTATTATTTTAAAAACTAAATTCCATATATTATTTTATTATAATATATTAATAATATTATAATATCATGGCAAATAATAATATAAAACGATAGTATTATTTGCCATGATATTATTATATATTAATAATATTATAAAATCATGGCAAATAATAATATAAAATGATAGTATTATAAATTATTTGCCATGATATTATTATAAATTAAAATTATAATACAATAATATATGGAATTTGGTTTTAAAAAAATAATAATTAATCAATATTAAATATGATGTAGAAAAGTGAAAACATTTTATGAATATTAAAAATTAAGACCCATAATATTATTATAAATTTATAATAAAATAATGTATGAAAATGAAATTTTAATTTTAGAATAATAATAAAATATTATATTGATGTAGTCTTGTAGAAACGAAAACGAATTAATATTTTTATTATTTTATACATAGACATTTAGAAGCATATGTATAAAATAATAAAAATATTAAATTTTTGAAACTTTGTAGTTTTGAACTAGCATCGCTGGATTAAATCGAAGCACTGGAATGCACTAAATCTAAAGTATTTGAAAAAAATAAAAAATGAAGAACTGGAATGCACGATGCAGAGGAGCAAAGTTTTTAACTAACCTGGAAATCGCGCTACAAATCGCACTACAAATCGCACTACAAATGACGCAACCACCACTACAAATCGTGCAACCAACACATGCAGATCGCCGAAAACAAATCCAGGTGGTTGTAACTAGCAGTTGTCGCACAAAACTTAGCGTCCAAAATGGGGCAGCTGCGTCAATAGCAAAAAACCCTGCGAAAATAAAAGCGTCGGAGCGTTAGGGTTTTGGGACTCTGCTGATTGATCAAAGTGCAGCGGCGATTACTCCCGAGGAACAAACCCGGGGAAAAAGCGGCTGGGGTTTTCTGCGGAGTAAAAAGTCAAGATTACTTTCGCCCGGCCAAAAATGGAGATTACTGCGCCGGTAATGCGCTGATGTCACGGGGATACAGCCTGTTTTCTTGAAATCTCAGAACTTCCACACATCTGGCATGGCCTTTGTTGCTTGTGCTAAGCCTGCTTGCTATTACCTCTCATGGTTCTGCCGGTTTCCCTGTATGAGTGTAACACTGCTAACTTGCTTAAACTGCTCATGCTGTCAAGGGCATGATCTCAAATAAGAACCTAGTTGGAAAAATGTTCAATGTGTTAAGAGATTAGATATGACCTAATTTGTCATGTCCCCAATCAGCTCCAGCCCTGATTTCGAATTTTGGAGGGAAAAATAGTGTTTTTGAACACTAATACAAATTAAATATATTTATATTTAAATAATATTAATATAATAATAATATTTAAAATCTAATAATATAATAAATAATTAATAATAGCATTTAAATTTATATAGTTCTGGACTTGGCTGACCATTTGGAAGGCACTCATGGTAGCGTACATATACTGGAGTCTTTTGTTCAAAGAGGATCATCACAGCCTAGACAATCGTCATGTATTTCTGAATGAGAAGAAAACCTCTTCAGGAAAGCGACAGGGTAGGGACAACAATCCCCCCTTGCTGCTGTGTTAGCAGTGTTTTGGGACGACAGCATATTCATTGTTTACTGAGTCAAATCATTTGTCCAGATTGATTTGATTCTGGAGGCAGCTGAACAGGAGTCTACCCCTGCAACTACTAGCGCTGGGCGGAAGTCTTCACGGGCCGTCTCTCACTAGTTCGCTCAGTACACACCACGTGGACTCCAGCCATTTTCGTGGAGTCGAGAGGCACCATCTCAGGCGCTGACCATATCGGCTTTCACTCACAGGGCGACAATCATTGGGTGCCAAACTATTGTGCATCGAGCTAGCATCATATTGATCCACTTCGGCAGAAGTATTATCTGAAGTTCATGTAGAGTCACTCTGTCAATCATAGGCATCGGTCAACCCGTGAGTTTATATTATTTGCTTTGGGTTAGATCAATCTGAACAATAATTCTACTTGAATTATATAATCCATTGCTGAGCATGAAGATGGTCCAATTCATTCTGATTGCGGCCTAGCATACAACGAACTGTGTATTTCTTATATCTGATGTAGCATTTAGCAGTTCTGTGCTTAGCTGTTCATTTTGCCACTGTTATTCATTTATGTGATCAAAGTGTATTCAATGCAGTGTGCAAGTATTCTTCATTGGAAATGTATGACATTCTGTGATCTCTCTCAGACATATGAATTGCCAGTGAGTTGAAATCTGAGTGGTTTATGACATTGATATCAGAGCGAATATTGTCTGAATTGAATCTTAATGTTACTGTGCATACCCTGATTTTGCCCATTTTACATATCTTCAGTTCTGAGTGCATAAAGTTGTGGATCAGCCATTAACTTTGTAGTGCAGAATAGTGGTTGGCACCTTTCATAATTGGGTGGAATAAATACAACAAAAGTTTGTTGGCTGGGCTTGGAGTTAATAATATACACCTGATGCCGATGGACCTCTCTGTGGGTCACAGTCATGGGAGGGGCTGTGGTAGAGACCATGGCCACCAGGACCAGGGTGACTTTGACACTTCCAAGCTTGTTGTGTAGGAGGCTGGAATGGATGAGGTTGGAACTTCTCCTGGGATTGATCCCTTGGTGGCTGAGACCTAGGGTGTGCTTCCTTCCTCCCATGGGATACCTGTGTGGTTGTTCGTTGGTTCTACTGTGTTTGGTCAAGGCCTATGGTGCAGTCTTCATTTCTCTAGGCTTGTTGCATTTTGATCTGTTGTGGGTGTGTAATTGCTGAGCCCAAGCTCTGCCTCCTTTGTTTTCTTCAAGCCACAGCCGTGTGTCGATGCTGTGGCCCATAGGGGCACAGTTTTGTAAGCATAATGTTTAAGTTCTAGCAAGCGAGGGTCCCCAATAACACCCCTCATTTATCAATAAAAAAATGATACAATATGACTAGTGGATGATTAAGAAAGAAGGGGTTTGAACAAATTTTAGCACACAAGACTTGCCAGGTTATGTTACACATAGACATGAAACTAATTTCTGTATATCTAAAATCTCTTTTTGTCAATCAACAAATACTCTTTTTTATTTAACTGAGGGAATTGATACAGGTATCAGTGACAAATCCCAAGACCGCATAAGAATAATATTGTAATACAGAAAATAAAATAAGGAATAAATATTTCTCAGAAATGAAGAAAACTTGATACAGATTAGGTATTAAATTAAATATTTTATTGGAAGCAAGAAATGGACCTTTATTCTCAGGAAAAGATGTGTTGTTTGACATAAAGTTAAGGAGAATTTGTAGACAAACTGTCTCATGAAAATTATTGTGGATGCACAGTTAAGTTATGTAGATTGTTGTCATTCTGTTTTAGTTACTTGTAATTACCTCCTCTGTCAGAAGATTTTATGAGATCTTGCGTGACCAAAGACCATAGATCTAATTTTGAGGTCATACAAGTCCCTTCAATCAATTGTGAGCTCTAAAGTCTACCAAGGTTTGTGCCATGAACTTTTCCCTGGCAAAGCACTGCCTTAACCAATCAGCTCAGTGCGACAGACCTATGCATGAAATCTCACTCTCAAGGATTTTAAAGCTGAAGCCTAATTTCTCACTGGGTATCTCCTCAAACGGGTTTGCCTTGTATTCTAAAATTATCTACCATTCATTTCCACAGGACACAAACAACACTTAAGTGCATTGTCATCTCAAGTAAGACACCAAGCTGCTTCCCATTATGTGATTTCAAATGCTATATTGTATAAGCCATTGCACTGAATCTATTGAAACTGGCAAGCAAAAAACCCAAAACAATACATATTATAATCTATATCTTATTTTAAAGTCACATAAATATTTGAAAATTAAAGAACAATTATTACCTGAAGATACCAGGAAGCAGATCAATTCTGAACGGCCAAAGCAAATTGTGCTCAAAGCTATTGCCTATGAATTTACTGCATATTCCATTTGAAGTGTCAAATCCTTGATTCCAGCATCACGTAGCAATTGGGTTACTTGAGTCCCAATTGAAGATTTATCACTTTCAGCAGAAATGTGAAGATGAAGTGTCCCTACAACTTCCTTGTTTGTGAAGCTCCAAACATGCATATTTTGAAAGTCATGCACACCTTGTATTCTCTGTATATCTCTAAAGGCCTGCTTTATGTCATGCTCATTGACTCTAGGTACTCTCTGCAACAGTATTTCAGCAGCATTCCTAAGCAGAGGAATGACAGATGAAATAATCAAAACAGATATGAATATTGAGCAGGCTGGATCTGCTATAAGCCAACCTTTGTATTTTATCAAAAGAGTAGAGGCTACTACTCCTACACTCCCCAAGGTATCAGCAAGTACATGCAAGAAAATACCCTCCATATTGTGATCAATATGACGATGCTCTTTGGATGAATGATTTTCTGCCAAATGAAAATGCCCTGAATGTGAATGGTTATGCTTCGAGTGGGAATCACCATGTGAATGGCTATGCTCCAAATGAGAATCACTATGCGACTGGCTAGGCTTCAAGTGAGAATGATTATGCTCTAAATGCGAATTGCTATGCTCCAAATGAGAGTTGCTATGTGAATGGCTATGCTCCAAATGAGAATCGCTATGTGAATGGCTATGCTCCAAATGAGAATCGCTATGTGAATGGCTATGCTCCAAGTGAGAATGGCTATGCCCCAAATGTGGAGGAGAATGAGAATGAGCATGTGCATGATCATGATCATGTTTGCAATTGTGATGCTGTTCATCATGGTGAGCTAAGCACGCATCTTTTACTTGCTTGTCCCACATTAAGCCTTCTTTTCTATCCAAATGAACATGGTCACTTTGAATCCGATGATCATGTTCACTAGGGTGGCTGTGACCATCATGTTTGTGTGATGACACAACTAGTTGGTGCTGCTCACTGATCTGTTCAGCCTGGTTAACATAACCATGCCCTTTACAATTGTCACCTTGCAAACTTTGATGGTGAGTCTCCCCCTCCCCGTGATTGTGGCCTGTATGTCTATGAGATTTGGGATGGTCCTCTTGCATATTAATTTGACCTACTTTATTAACATCACGATCTTCATGGAAATTATTTGAGGAATTTGATCCATTTTTCTCACAACTGATAAAATGCTTGTCCTCCAGGCTGCAGGGAACAGTGTTAATTGTGCAGGTGTGGCTATGACTATGAGAATGGTGATCATGGTCATGGCCATGGGTTTCATGCAAATGGGTGTGAGACTGAGCTCCATGAGATTGAGAACAGCTACCGCCAACGTGGGCATGATGGTGCTCCTCGTGAAAAAACACCAGCCCCACAATATTTACCAGAAGCCCTCCAACAGAAACAAGCAACAAGCTTTCTGTAGAAACTTCTTGCGGATCCAGAATCCTCTCCAGAGACTCCAACACAATAAGCGAGCCAACAAGCACCAAAAACACAGCATTCACATACCCAGACAAAACCTCAAATCTCCCATACCCATAATTGAACTTACTGTTTGCAGGAAGCCGAGAAATATATGATGCATACAGTCCAATCGCAAGGGCTGCACAATCAAAAAGCATATGGCAAGCGTCTGAAATAAGCCCCAGGCTGTTACTCATAAAACCAGAAACAAATTCAACCACCATAAATGCCGTGTTGATGAAAAGGAAAATCGCAATTTTCCTCGACTTTCTTTCTCTGAGAATATGATGCAGTGGGTTCTTCACCAAGGACAAAAACGCGTCAGAGGGATCTGATTCGAGAATTGAGTAAGCCATCCAGCTAGACGGAGATCCTAGATCTCTGACAGCGATCCACAGAATGAACGAACATAACAGAAAGCCTACCAGTGATAACTCCAGGCCGAAAACAAGCTCCAGGCCACACAAACAGCACACAGTCATAAAAAACGGCTTGGGCGACAAAGGCGGGATTAAGAGCTTCTCTTCGCTGTATGTTTCGCCATAAAAGGACGCCACCACGCCCAACGCCACACTTCCAACCAAAAACCCCGAGGAAACATACACAGGTCCAGGGTTCCAGTCCCAGAGAAAAAAACTAGTGACGGCAAACGGAAAAAGAATTGCGGCAGCAATTGACAGAGAAACTAGGCGTATACGTCGCTTACCCAGGTGACGTATGGAGCTCCGATTGGCGCACGATTTCTCTAGCGAAGCCATTACTCCTGCCGCGAGCGGCACTGCCAGACGAAACAGCCGGTCACATGACAATGCAGAGGCGGAATCATAAGCCCCCACTGGAAAACAACCCGCGCGATCCCATCCTCGCGACAGAAGAAACGATCCGGTCACCAGCGCCACCAAGCCTCGGATTCGTTTCCCACGATCCCCCGACTTTCCCAGCAGTGCTTTGCCAGCGAGGGCACCGGCGAACTCGGCTAGGATGGCCTCCATGGGGCCGCAGGCTCTGCAACCGGTGAAGCGGAGGAAAAAGAGCAGAGCTACCGCGGCACCGTCCGTCACCAGCGTAGCCCGCTGCAGGCCCGTCAGCGGGCGGTTACGTGGGGTCGGCTGCTGCTGCATCGCCGTCAGCACCGCCGACAGTAGAAGCGCCAGGAAGGTGAAGGTCACTGGGTGCAATGACGTGGTCGTATTGAGCCAGTAGAGGGATGCCAGATGAAGCAGCGTGCAGAGCCATGGCAGCCATACTTTGGCCCCCGGTCGCTTGGAGGGGGTCGGAGTGGCGGCAGGGCTGAAAGGAAAGGACTTTGATGATGGAGTATACGGGAACGAAGGGTAGTGTCGAAGGGAAGAAGAGGAGGAGGAGGAAGAAGAAGAAGAACTGGGCGCTCGTAGCGGCGGACGCGCGGGCACAGACAGACGCAGCTGCGTCGGCCGCTCTACAGATGCCCTCATTATTATGTTATGGCAATTTCTGCCTCTATAGCTTTGCTTCTTATGATATACTTCACTGGGCAAATAATTAAAATCAGGTAACAATGATTGAAATTGCTTATCCTCTCGTTTGATTGAAAAAACCAGAAGACAAAACCGATCGATCCATTCTCGGGCGGCCAAGGGGGCGGAGGAATTTGTGTTGACCCGGGAAAGTCGTTTAAACTTCGAGGTTTATTATTTTGATCTGTGCCGATTGATAGAAGTAGCATTAGGAAGAATTGATCCGCCTGATTTTCTTGTTACTTTTTGTAACTGTCGTAATGGTGAAATTTATATACCTATGCAAATTTCTATTTTAGGAGAGTCTATTTACGAGAGTGTTTTAATACATTATGTAGTGATTAAGTAGGAGGTATTTTTCACGGCGTGTCAAATTATGATATTGCTATCAAAGATTCAACCAAAATTGTAGTTTCGAGTCAAACTCATTGACCCGCATGTTTCTTGATGGTTCAACAAGAACCCACTCTCTCCTGCTCAGATAGTCCACCGCTCATTGCCATCTAGGTGATGCTCAGGCCTTGAAGCAATTCAGGTCTGTCACAGGCTCTTGCTCGGCATATGTAGTTTTAAAGGTTAACTAAATATGATAGTCAAGTCGTTGAAAGAGAGATAATGGTTGTAGATATGAAGTTTGATTTTCCTATAAATTACCCTATTGTATATGTAATGGATAATGTGTACAACTTACTCTATGGTTCCATGGGGGTTTGGGCTTCTATTTTCATGGATCAAGAGTTCCTATGGGGTCAAAAAGAATTAATACTTCTACGAGGATTAGTTGGAATCTTCTTCTAAAAATAGTAGCCCACTGGAATTTTGCAAGAATTTGTGCATTGAAATTGAGGTGGGGCTAGAAATTACTCTGACTTAGAATTTTTTCTACCGCTTGATACTATCTTAGAATTTTTAAATTCCTAAAAAACTAAGAAATAGAGAGGGCGCATTTATTTATTATTTTTGTAATTACTCCACTTCATTCCTTGGATTTTGGAGCTCAAACTTTTAAGCTAGAATTGCAAATTGAATTCATGGTGCAAACTTTAAAATATTCTAAAAATCTCATTGCTTTTGGATTGAAATTTTTTAGGAAGCCCCCCTCCATGGGATCGTACCTTTAGAAGTTTTAAGGGGTTCATCGTATGATTAGAATCAAATCATATGGATTGGCTCTGAGTCATTAGGCTTTTGATTCCTCAAACTGAATAATAAAACATATAGATAAACAGTGCAACCTTGTGTGGAGTTGGGCTCATGTTGTGATCTTTCATACATTTCTACTTTTGTTCATTCATATACATTTGAATTTATCTATTTTTGCACATATGTTAGGAGAGGATATGGTGTCACACACTTAGGACCTCAATCAAATATATTAGAAGAAACATTTGTGGAAAAAATAGGCTACTAAAAATTTAGTAAGACACAAATACATGTGCATATGTACATGTGTAAGTACACAATTCAAAGTGTATAAAATAAAAGACAATGTGGTTGCAATAGAGGATCCCTTGCATAAATCGTATGTGCACATTTATCTTATGGCCATAGTTGGGGCTTTGCAAAAAAATAATAAAATCTATGTGTTAGGGATCAAGGTTGTATTTTCTTCTTTTGTAGGTCCTTACATAATAATCTTCGTGTATGGTTCTGGTGCATATGGACTATCGTTTATGGATGGTACGCCTCTAAAAGAACCAGTCAATGTAATGAATCTCCATTGATATTATGTATAGGGTCTATGGGGCATGTGCATGACACTCGTCCATCTCTAGGGATCATAGTTTGTTATGCTATGGCATTCCTTTATTAACACATTCTTTTCTTAGTTTGTGTTATGATGTAAACATATGTATGTGGTGAATTTCTTTAATTAAGAATTATATATACATGTGTTTTATTTATTATGCTATGTATTTGTGCATTGTGTTTGATTAACTCTTTTGATTAGGCAATTAGATCATCATTGTATTTAATTAAACATGCATCCAATGTGTGTTTAGTAAATCATGATAGCATCTAATCTAAACATACATCCATAAACATAATCATACATGAAAAAGAAACACACATTAAGAACACCATGATGCCAATCCAAAAATCTCATATATATATATATATATCAAAAATGTCATGTACATGTATCACACCACTGTAAAAAAAATGTGGTATTTGTATATCTATATATGAATCTATACATCAAAAATGATATGGTATACAAAATTGGGCCTCTAGCCCCCAGGTGCATGGCTCCTTGAGCCCTCTGGTGCTAGTGTTGGTGGAGGAGGAGGCTACATCGACATGTAGGAGTGTGATCGATGTGACCATGATATGGACATGCTCTACAACCATAGTCCCTAAATCTCTCCTCAAAGCTTCACCCATCCTCCCGTAGTTGTGTGACATACAAGCCTATAGTGAAGCCTCCCACTCTCAGGCCTGTTGCAATTCATCTTTGAGTTGTTGCACTTGGGGATCAATGTGTATTGTCTTCGCTACCTCTACTTTCCTCTTGAGGTCATCGACTTGGTTCTGTAGGGCGTCACATGTCGCCTCGACACTCTCAGCCCATGTCATGTCCTGATTTCACTCAAATAATGTCGTGAGGAGCTTCACAACCTACTATTCTTGCAACTAGGTCATTACAGTCAGCTCGATGGTCTGTTGGACTACCTCTACCCATGTCTCCTCATAGGTCATCCTTAGACGTGCTACAAACTCAAATAGGTGGGAATGACCCTATTGAGGGAGGCTTGTAGGTGTCGAGGATCAACCCCTAGATTTGGACGGTTAGGGCCACCTTTGAGATACACCAGCGCCCCAATGAAATCAAGCCACTCCTACATGAGCATTGCAACCACAAAAATAGTAGTTGATATATGTACCATATCATCAAAGTATATGCATACATGTATGAGAAAATATGAAATGAAATAACTAAAATCTAATTGCATGTATCATACTCGCACCTGGGTTCCTAGCTTGTCAGTGTGGATCTAGGGTTAGAGCTTATCCTCGACCCTGTTGTAGGGGGCATGACCGCCTAGATGGCAGGTAGTACAACTAAGATGACTAGAGCACGTATCGGTGATGCCACTCATTACCATTGCCTCAACCTCTTTGTTTCCCTACCTCCCTTCACCTTGTCTCCCTCATCACCACCCCTAGGACCCTTGCCTCCTGAACCTTGAGCACCATCATTACCCATGGGAGCATCTTCTAGGAAAATCAAGGTTAGACCTGTTGTCAACCATCAGTTGGAAAAGCCAACTGTGACAGTGGCATCATTGGTCGTGAGGGCCTCAAGTTGGTCCTCGTCATTCAAACCATCATTGTCATTGAGTGTGACATCCATGATAGTGGGACGGGGTTGGTCTCTTGCTCGAGCTCTGCTCTTTTACAACTGTATGTACATGGGAGCCATTGGGTGGATCGCTTGTGCCTACCTGAACTAATGAGCGACCCGGCGCTAGTAGTATGGGACTATAATATGATCTAAGTGCCTGACTAAGATTTGATCACACTACATCCTACATAGCTACCTCATGTCGGACGATGAGGTCCCCATGTACCTATATAGACACCATCTAATGTCATATGCTCATAATACATCTATGTGTTATGCTAAAACTGTAGATCACCATATTGCCAATCACGTATTAGGGGGTTCGTGTGTGGGATACCTAGTTAGCCTCGTGCACTGGATATGCTTGAATTCCCACACTTGAAGTAACATGCAAATGATAAGGTTGTGGTACTCATAATGGACATATCACCCAAGGTCGTGATAGAGATGCATGATCATGCTCTGACCCCGAGTGTATAATGTCCTCTACTCCTCCATACCACATATGCAATGGACAAAGCCCCTATGAAGATGGGAGCCTTGTCCATCCATCATGACTCGCAACACAATGGTCATGATCATTACCCATTGAACTAGTGGCAAACCCATGCACCCTTTCTTTAGCCAACACATGTAGATGTGCCTGGTCATGTCCTTTAGGACTCGTGCCTAAGGTAGTATTGCTACGTGTCCTAGGTCATCTTTCCCTCTTCGTATGCCACCTGCTCTCCATGGATGGATAGGAACAAGATGTAGTAGACATCCTCCAAGGTCATTGTCATCTCCCTGGTAGGGAAATGAACAGTAGACATATACACATCCCATTGCTCCATCAGGGCCATGAGCATGGGTGTGTGACAGTGGATCTTTGGCATCTCGTAGACCCACTAGAGCTTGACCTATTGTAGAAGCTTGTAGTCATTGATGCTAATATCATTGCGATGATCACATAACAATGTCAAAATGGCCCTATTGTTTTGCTTTCGTATATTAAGCCACTCCTCCAAAAAGCATAAATTTTCATGTCAAAAAAATCTACATCACAAAAATCTTTTAACTCTACATCATCAAAATCTTTCAAAATTTTATTAAGTCTACCTCTTAGACTACAATACATTGTGTAGACATTTGTGTGACATGCTTGTGTCAGAGGTTGAACAACAGCCAATGATAGTGTGCTAGCTAGACACCAGCGTAGTCAAAGGATGTTGACACACTGACGAGACACC
>VDFB02366230.1:0-15472 GCA_007258455.2 Sequoia sempervirens | reverse complement strand
TTTTTCACTTTTTTTCTTTTATTTTCTCTCTCCTCTCCTCTCTCTTCCTTTCCAGATGTTCTTTTTATTCCCCGTACTCCTACATTCATTTTAACCTTCAATTCAGACGCATAGTACCATTTGCACGTATGCGGGGGCCACTTATAGCATTCTTCTTCACAACATGATCCTATATACTGTATATCAAACCATTTATCAAGCAATGGAGCAGGGCCAATACCTTTGAAACTACCGTCGATATATCGCCCGCCGTAACGTTGATACCACGTAACCTCCTCGCCTTCTACAGTTGGTGGCTCGGCTGCGTTAGGTATTATCTTCCATAGCCCATTTTGTGTTACCAACCTCGACACCTTCCTCCGTTCTCGTCTCGAGTGTTTAATTACATCTTCAGTGTACCCGTCTACACTTGAAATGAACATATCTTCTGTCATCAATACAGTCTTTAAACAAGGAGTTGTTCGTTCAAAATAGGCTTCCCACTGCTCATCATTCCAATCATGTGCTTCATCATCAGCATCCTCAAGTTTACACAGGCTTCGCTCGTGGGCAAGTTGTTCCTCTTTCTCTTTCTGCGCCTCGGTATCTAATTCTTTCGCCACGTATCCTTGCCAGAGGCCTTCATACGGAGCAATGTAACACCAGTGTCCACCCATTCTCCGCCATAGTGCTGGTGTCCCGAATACCGCATTAGTCAGGTGCTTATGCATCCGAGGTACAGCAGTACCTTCTACCTTCTTCTGCACCAGTCTATCTTCGATGATTTGATCCACGCCAGATTCCATCCAAACTCCTTCGGCTGCATAACCAGGACCTCCCAGACCCCAGTCGTATTCTTGTGAGTCCTTGCCTTGCACAGCCTAGTCTTCTTTAGTGGCATAGCCCAACATGTTGATGGCAATAGCGTTCTCCTTCCGTTCTTGATACTGTTTCAACTTGGAACCATTGATCGCTTCTGGCAAGAGTGACCCATCTAAATTCTCCAGTTTTATAGAGCCATTGTCATGGACTTCCCGAACTCGGAACGGTCCTAACCAACGAACCTTGAATTTCCCCAGCTTAATCTCGTTACGGCCGTTATATTTAAGAACTAACTGTCCTGGCCGGAAATTCATTCGCCGGAGGTGCTTATCGTGCCAATACTTCCTTCTCCGTTGCATGTTTTCCGTCGTCCATTGTGCCATTATTCTTCGTTCATCTAGTTTATTAAGTTGGTATAGTCGTTCTTTTAAACTTTCCATATCACCTAGCCGATTCTCCACAGCTATCCTTAAGCTGGGTACCATGTACTCCATCGGCATCACCGCTTCCTGACCGTACATTAATTGAAAGGGTGTGTGGCCTGTCATTACCTTGTACGTCGTACGGTATGCCCACAGCACGGCTGGTAATCTCTCTTCCCAGTCTGCTTCTTCTATGCCACATGACTTGTGAATGACTGATACTAGTACTTTATTTGTAGACTCCGCCTGACCATTAGCTCGTGGGTAGTACGGACTTGATAGGTTGTGAAAGATCCGGAACTCCGTCGTCATTAGTCTGATGACATGATTGACAAAATGCCCTCAACGATCACTCATGATCTGAATAGGAATGTCGTACTGTGTCACTATTTGCTCGTAGATAAATCTTGCCGTACTCTATGCTGTGTTGTCCGGCAATGCTCTAGCTTCAGCCCACTTTGTCAGATATTCAGTAGCAACCACTATGTATCGGCATCGGCACAACTGACTCACCTTCAATGGTCCAATAAAGTCCAGTCCCCATCGTTCGAACAACTCCTGCGGCTGTGAGGGATGCAGTGGCATGAAGTCCCGCTTCAATGGTTTTTTGACCCTCTGACAGGTGTCGCAACCTAGCACCCATTCTCTGGCATCGGTGTGCATCGTCGGCCACCATAGGCCCGCCAAAAGAATTTTCCTTGCTGTAGCATCCGGTCCCATATGTCCGCCAGCCAGACCGTCATGTGCCTCCTTTAGTACGCCTGGTATCTCTTCTTCTATAACACATCTCCGGAGGATCTGATCAGGCCCCATCTTGTAAAGTAAGCCATTGATCAACTCGAATGTCTTACTTTTCAAGACGAGCTTTCGCCTTTCCGTTGGTGGCATCTCTTTCGGGAATGTGGATGTGGACAGATATTCCCCAATCTTCTCATACCACGAGGGTAGCACTGCAATCTGAAACAAGTGTGCATCCGGGAAATCTTCGTTCACCCCTCCCACGGCAGGTTCGCCCGACCGGATTCTAGACAACTGATCAGCAATCACATGACTCTTACCCGGTTGTATGATGATTGTAAATGTAAACTCTTGATGTAGTAATAGCCACCTGCTAACTCGTCCTTGAATGATTGGCTTGTTGACTAAATACATTAAGGCTTGATGATCCACAAAGAAGGTGAACGGCGTGGCTAGGAGATAGTGTCTGAAATTTTGTACGGAGTAAACCATTCCTAGTGCCTCACGCTCGGTCGTACTGTAGTTTCTTTCTGCTTTTGAAAGTAGCCGACTAGCAAAGAAGACCGGATGGTCCAACCCGTGTGCTCCCACTTGTGCCAGTGTTGCTCCAATGGCAAAATTAGAGGCATCCACATGTACATGAAACTCTTTATCCCAGTCCGGATACAGCAATATAGGTGAGCTGATCAATCGGTCTTTTAATTCGTTGAATGCTTTCTCCTATTCTTCAGCCCATATGAATGGTTGGCCCTTCCTTGTTAGTAGGTCGAGAGGATATGACACTTGTGCAAAAATTTTAATAAATCTCCGATAGTAGCCCACATGCCCGAGGAAGGACTTCACACAGGTGACGTTCTCTGGAGCCTCCATCTGTACAATCACTCGCACCTTGTCAGGATCAATTTTCAACCCAGCCTTGCACACAATGTGTCTGAGGAGCTTTCCTTGTGGCACCATAAATCTGCATTTCTTGGGATTCAGAGCAAGGCGGGCTGGTCGACATCGTTCCATGCACTCGCCTAGAGCTTTCAAATGTTTTTCCTTATCACTGTAAATTGACCAATCATCGAGAAAGGCTTTGAAATTACCTACAGACATCTTGTCAAAAATGTGGAGTATTATCCTCTGGAATGTGGCTGGTGCGTTGCACAATCCAAACGGCATCCGGTTGTATGCGTACACCCCGTCCTCAACCACGAACGTAGTCTTCAATTTGTCTTCCTCTGCAATACTGATCTAGTTGTAGCCCGAAAAGCCATCTAGGAATGAGTACATTTCATGCCCGGCAACTTATTCAAGGATTGTGTCGGTGAAAGGAATAGGGAATGGGTCCTTGATGGTCATTGCATTCAGACTCCGAAAGTCAACACATATTCTAATTTGCTCCTTTTCTTTCTTTAAGGATATGACGATCGGTGATACCCGCTCACTGACATCCACTTTGAAAATGATGCCTGCTTCCAGCATCTTCTCAATCTCCTCTTGTACTTTAGCGGCATAATTTTTATTCATTCTGTACGGTCTCTTCCGTACGGGCTGGGCTCCCGGAACAAGAGGGATCCTATGTACACATAACTCCGGTGGTACGCCTTTTAGATCTTTGTACGTCCAAGCAAAGGCATCTTTGTACTCCATGAAAATTCTGAATGCTGCTGCCTTCAGTACGGGGTCACAGTCGTCACCCACAAGAATCTCCTTAGGTTTTTCTGGTTCCCCAAGGTTTACCTTCTTCAAGGTTGGCTCCTCGTACTTGATGATTTTGTCCCGTTCAAACTTGTGTGCTGGCATCACATCCAATTCTGCCGTACCCTCTTTGTCTTTCCGTACTCTGGAGGAAATGTTTCACTAGTCGAGCCTTTGTCTTCCTCTGATTCCCCTTCCTTGACTTGTAGCATGTTGCAATCCGGGTGGAAGACTTCATAATCTTCCATCTGCCAGTGAAATAGTTCGTTCAGCGAGCTGGTCTCGTCCTTCGAGCAACTCCCAATCTCCAGTACGCCCTCTTCATTTGGTTCTATTCTTTCGTCATCAGCATCTGATTCTCCTCCCGATTCGGATGCCGAAGACGCCAAATCTTCACTAACCGCCTGGTTTTTCATATCAATAGTGTATTTTCTCCCCCGACTCTCTATCGAGAGTGTATTCCTTTTCCAGTTGTGGTTTGCCTTTGCAGCGATCAACCATCCCCGTCCCAATAGTGCATCGTACGCCCTTTTCTCCAGTGGGATGACGACAAAATTTAGCAAAAACAGCTGCGTACCGATCGAGACTTTTTGTTCCATTAGTGTACCGAGGGGTTTGATGCCATGTTGATCTGCTCCTACGAGGTGGAATGTCGGGGGCCAAAGAGTTGGCTTACCCAAACATTTCCATGTTTCCTCTGGCAATACGTTTACTCCCGAGCCTCCATCAATGATAGTGTTAGATAACTTCATTCCCAAAATTTCCATCTCGACGACAGCTAGTTTCCTCCCGATACTTACTGCGAGTAGCATTGGATCCGTAGTCTTGGCCACTGGTTCTGGCATTCGTTCTGGCAGATCCTTCTGAAGATTATTTTCAATAACATTTGTAAGCGCTACTCTCAGATGAGGCATCGTTTGCAAAAGGTCCGTTACCTTGATTGGTACGGTTGTGTGAAGCACCTGCCGTACTATGTTCTTCTCCGACTCCGACTGCAGCAACGTACTGGTAGCTTTAGAATTTCTACGTTCTTTCATCATTGTCTCTTCTACTTTTGCTTGGCTTCTCGGAGTCTTTCTTTCTCCGTACGGGGGTCTGGATAATTCGCCTTCTTTGATTGCGCCCTCGTGATGGCCAAGACTTCTTCGTCTGCTATCTCGAGCATATTGATGCTACCTTTCTGCTTTGGACAGTCGGTGTCTTCATGATCACCCGGTCCACACCATTTGCATAACTTTCCCCCGGTGCCTTGGCCGCTCTGACAATCCCTCGCAAAGTGACCCCATTCATTACAACTCCGGCATTGGATCATGGGCCGTCCTTTGCTATCGTACTGAATTTTACTTTTGGGCGTATTATTCCTTTGATTGTTACGGTAGCCTCCAAGGGATGCATTGTTGTTCTGTGGTTTTGGCGGTGTGGTTGGAGGGGTTGACTGTTCTCCTTGGGCGAAGAATACTTGCGAACTTCTTGCTTTTAAGTTGTATGGGCACTCCTTGACGAAGTGTCCCATCACTTGGCAGATGTCACAAAATAACTTTTTCGGGCAGTTCGCCTATGTATGACCTTCTGTCTTGCATTTGGTACACCATAATTCATTTGCCTCCTTAGAACCTTCCTTATCGGCTTTCAGTTCTTTCATCATCCGCATCATGTCCCAACGAAGGGCTTGTACCGTGGTTGATTCATCTTCACTTTCCTTGGCACTCTCTTCGTCATCCTTCTTCTTCCCCTTCGACGATGTCTTGTTCTCGCTTTCAATATCCATTGCTCGGTTATATGCTTCAGTGAACGAGGATGGCGGTACCACTTTCATTTTTCGCCGAAGCGAGGGAATCAGCCCTTCAATGAACCATCGTTTCTTCAAGCCATTTGCCGGCTGCACCTCAAGCTTTCCAATCAAGTCTTTCAACCTCCGATTGTAGGTCCGCACGCCCTTGTGCTTTCCTTGTTTAGTATTGTATATCTCCGTGACGATCTCGCTATCGTCCCGTAGGAGTTTGAACTCCTCCTAGAAAGCTTGCTTCAGTACCCTCCATGTAGCTCTCTGTGCTTGGTCTAATTCAGAGTACCAATCAATGGCACTGTCTCTGAGTGTCGCCGGAAATGCTCTCAGCCACTGGTCAGGATCATCCTGTCCGCTGGCTATCCAGATAGTCTCACATGTCTTGCAATGTCGTACGGGATCTTCAGACCCATTCCCCATGAACTTCGGCAGCTTTTGCCGATCCGGATGAGCCATCTTTCCCCGTTGTCCTCTTTGTGTGTTGGACCTGATTAGACTGGTGGTCGCCTCGCTACGTCCCTGTGCGTCACTTGCACTCTTGGCCACGTACGAGTCACTCCCACGTCCTTCGTCAACGTCATCAACACCGTGAGTCTCCTGGGGTTCCCTGCGGTGCTCTTTCTGCCTTGGGGTATTGAGCTCTAATCTTCCACTCGACAGCCGTTCGTCGTCGTCCGAGAGGGACAACTCTCGAAATCGTCGAATACTATTGCTCAAGTCATCTTCATTCTCATGGAAATCATATCTTCCTACGTACGGAGTGCCGAAGGGATCTCCGTCCCTTCCTTCTGTCAGACTGTGGTGCGCTCATCCGATGGATGTGTCTATTCTTGTCAGGTTTTCATATGTTCTTTTAATGCTCTGATTTATTTCAATTAAATCCTCATCCAGTTCCTTACCGGCTTGCTGCAATCTTCTTCGCCGGTTTTCTTGTTCTTGCAGCCGGAGTGATCGCCGAACCTTTTCTTCCTGAGTCTCGTGCCCTTCAGGTACTCGATTCTTGTCTTTGTTCGGTCGTACGGGCATTTAAAATATGTTCAGGCGATCATCGTTGGCTTCCGGATGTACATCTCCGGCTCATGTCTCGTTCTTCTTCTTCTTGTTTAGTTCGTTCTTCGTAGCGTTCTAGTATTTGTTGTCTTCAGCGTTCCCGATCTTCTTCTTCTCGGAGGTCTTGCAGAATAATGGAGTGACGGGCCAATAATCGGGGCATACGATTCAAGAGATGATTCACCTCGTCGTTCACTTCCAATCTATCCCAGATAACTTCCTCAGGGATCTCCCGTATCTGGGATTCCCTTCTTACGTGATCTCGTAACGATATCTTCCACAGATTAACCAGATCTTCCGTCAATCGGTCTTCCCGTTCCTCATTAGCATTTACAGGTTCTTCCGCCGGTTGACCCATTACGCTGCCATGACGAGTGATGCCCGACCGCTCGTGCAACGGGCGCCAAATGTTTGCCTACGGAATGTAATTCAAGTACTACGTACTACTGGCAAACTAGTCATGTGCAGAATATAGAACATAACAGTAAACTAGAAACACTATGTCATTGAGTATGTAAAAGCATTTACAGAACAGAACAATTGTATATGAAGCATTGTAGTCTTTATTCATGTACTTGCAGTATTACATTATCATATCAACAACAACTCCCCGACTATGAACCATACAGCAACATAAATAGTTAACCGGCGTCGGTTGAGAGCACCAACCGTCGGCAACTGACAAGTACCAACTAATCCCAAGTGCTAACTAATCCCGAGTACTAACTAACCCGAGTGCTAATTGACCCGAGTGCTAACTGTCCCGAGTGCTAAACTCGAACAAAACATTATTTATTTATTCTATTTGCTAATTAACTATTAAGCCGGGCATGCACGCAGATATGTATGAAGACTATGTGTGTGAGGAAAACATTGATATATTAGTGATCAAATTGAAGGAAGAAATTGACAAAGTTCGGATCAGATTTGTGAAAGATATTGTGCATGATAGTGATCAGATCTGGAAGGAAGATTGTGCATGACTGTAATCAGATTTGTGAGAGGAAGATACTGGAAAGAAGTAACTATATCAGCCATTGAAGGATTAATAGGTTGGAGCCTATCAAATAGAGGTTGGAGCCTCTTGCTGGGTTGGAGCTCAGTTTGTGTGTGGGGGTTGGAGCCTCCAATAGGTTGATACCTATAATTCTGTCAAGTGGAGATTGGTGTCTCTTGTGAGTTGGTGCTCACTATTTGTATGTGCAATAGGTTGGAGCCTACAAGAAAGAGAAGAAGATCAATAAGATATGTAAGCAATATTTTTCCGTGGTTTTCTCCCGCAAGGGTTTCCACATAAAATTGTGTGTTGTCTCTATGCTCTAAATTGCTAGATCTTACTTGAATGTTTTATTGTGATTGGTTAAAAAAGTAAAAGATTATTAGATATAGATTCACCCCTGCCCTCCCCACCCCCCCCACGACTGCCACCTCCCCCCTTTCAGTATCACCCTGTGCTCATCACATAGGATGAAGTCGCATGGTGCTCATGACAAATCACACACTAACAAATGTGAGGAGATGGGAGAAACAAGTCACTGCCTATAGCACAATTTCTCACCACTAAGCAACCAGTCACAATGTTATTGTCAATCCTACATCCCATACAAAAAAAGTGCACACCTGACCTCTGATTGACCGATAAGATGCTTTATCCTTTCAGCCATATACCCAATCTTTTCTTCTAAGCACATGGTTGAGCCATATGATTGCAGCTCCCCCAAAACCTCCAACCAAAATGCAACTTCCAAGGCATCTTTATAAGTTGGCAGCATGCATTAAACCAACTCTTTCTAGACATGCATGGTTAGTGTTAGTTTTAGGATAAGATTTAACAGAAAGCAGAAAATAGAAAACACACAGATCAAGAAAACATCATTTTACCCTGGGAAAACCCTCCTACTTGAGGGAGAAAAACCCAGCAAAAATATATCTCTTATATATATACATCAGATGAATAAGAGCAGAAATCTGCTTTACAATCAGACCCTTCTCAAGGGCGAACTTGATACAATAAATGATGAGAAACTCTTCTTAATACAACTGAGTATAAAACTCCTTGCAATCTGATCTGATTCTAAAGGATGTCCACCTGCTGCTAGAAGATTGAACTGCTTCTTGAAGGTGTGAATGAAGATGAGAATTGAATTGATGATAGAATGAAATAACATCACCTTGTATATATACCAGCCTAGGTGACCCTTCATCTAGGTCGGCCTTTTTTTGATAAATAGCAAATAAAAAATATGATTTTGTAATAAGGCCGACTTGCCTTAATAGTCATTTATTATTTTAACTTAGGAGAAAATATCTCCTAAGCTACAAACACTAACACTCCCTCTTAGCTAGGGAGGTATTTTCCAGATATCCTTGTCATGGAGTCTCTCAACATGACGCCCACAATGGCTACACCCATTTGTGGAAAGCTCAAAGGTTCATCACGGAGTCTCTCAATGTGATGTCGTCATGGAGTCTCTCAACATGACATCCACCATGGCTACTCCCATGTGTGGAAAGAAACACACGTACAAGTGTCCATCACGAAGTCTCTCAACATGACGTCGTCATGGAGTCTCTCAATATGACGTCCACCATGGCTACTCCCATGTGTGGAAAAGACACAAGTACAAAGGGTTCATCACGGAGTCTCTCAACGTGATGTCGACATGGAGTCTCTCAACATGACATCTCATCTTAGTCCACAAAGATGAACAAGGGCTTGCACCTCATATTTCTCCATCTCGGAACAAATATACACTAAAGGGCTTTCACCTCATATTTCTCGAGTCTCGAGGAGAAATATATACACTAAAGACTTTCACCTCATACTTCTCCGAATCACGAGGAAATGCTCTGGGTACAAAGGGCTTCATAAGCCTTTCTAGATCGCGATGCCACTACAAGGGCTTTCACCTCATACTTCTCTGTCACAAAGAAACATACACTACAAGGGCTTTCACCTCATACTTCTCCATCACAGAGAAATATACATTACACAAATCTTCATGATGATGTGACTCCCTCTGAAGCTCCAAATTCTTGCATCAACCTCCTAACCTACTCGTCCAAGGTTCCCTCTTGTTGGTTTGTCAGACTCCCTCTGAAGCTCCAAGTTCTTGCATCAACCTCCTGACCTACTCGTCCAAGGTTGCCTCTTGTTGGTTTGTTAGACTCCCTCTAAATGTTAATTCCTCCTCTTTGAAGAAACTGATCATGATCTGTATAGGTTCTTCCTCTTCAAGAGATGTCTCCAATGAAGTTTATCTCTTCAGCCTGCGTGAATTCCTCACAGGATGCCTCAAGCTCTTCCTCCCTTGAATTCCTTAGGCAATCTCTCATCATCCTTTATTTTTCTCCTCAATCCATCCTAGAAGCAATATAGAGAGATTACTAATAGATTTAAACTATCTCAAAGAGAAATATCAATGCTAGAGGCATACAAGATTCGCTATTCCCAATTGCATGAATAAAATTCATGATCAAAACATAAAATACTCATCTCTTTATGTCGGTTCACCATTTGGCTAGACCTGTAGCTGTGTCTCATCTTCGCCACCTTCAGTGTTACTACATGAAGGCGTCTCCTCTGAAGGATGAAGAGCACACACAGTGCTAGCAATCTCGAAATCCTCCAGATGTTCCTATAGCTGAATGAACCTGACAATACCACTAATCACAAGTATATCTCATTGAAGTAGAAACATCTGCGAGCAAGATCATTGACAAGAATACACAGGTTTTTCCAATCTTCTCGACACACAAGTCAATTTCTTTTCAGACACTTCAACAAGTTGTGCTGATTCTAACCCACTCTCAGCCAAACTGAATATGTTCACAAGTCATTCCTCTACCTACGATAAATGAACAGAGCAATATATAACTTATGTTGAGCCCAATATCGTGTATATACTGTCAACCATATTCTTGATGTCGTTGCAGAAAAGCATGACTTTAGGACCCTTCAGTGAAGCATTCCAACATAACCGTGGTCGTCAAATAATCCCATACTGAGCAACGTTCAAACACCCAAGATCATTGTGGCATTACATACACCCGATATTACATTCATTTCATCCAAGCAATCACTAGTGCAGACATCATGAGTTCCAGGTAATCTATAAATAAACCCGATAATTCAAATCACACTTCTTCCCCAAATGGCATATAAGAATCATTCTGCATAGCTAATGAGTATGCAACCAAGTAAGAGGCCGATAATAATAATATCAACAAATAAAGGCCTATGAATATGCCCACACCAATTAGCACACTCGGCAATGTTCGTGACTTTACCAATGACTTGATCTTGCATTTACAGGTAATCTCGAGTGTGACTGACAGAATCATGATTTGCTCTGAGTGGTATTCTCTGTTCATCCTATTCGAGCTTCTGGCGGTGATCATTCCACATCCAAAGGTCAGCAACTCGGGAGACGATACTTCACTCAGACTACTATATCCTAACTTCCAACCCTGGTAGAGCCATCGCCCAGTTCAGAAGATGTCTCTCTAATCTTCAATCGAGAGAATCTGTGTGTAAGCTAAAACGCATCCAAGTCAATGTCTAGGAGTTGGCGTGTAAGATTTGATCTTCAATCGCATCAACTCTCCTCCACTCAATAGCACCCAAACAAACTACATTGTTATAATTATCATCATATCCTCTTCTAAATGATAAATTTATTTTCAATAGAGACTTCTTGATCAGCATATACACCGATTCTTCAGGTATGCTTTCTGCCATATCTTATCAGGTAAGTTCTAAACCCACTCTGATACCATGTTAGTTTTAGGATAAGATTTAATAGAAAGCAGAAAATAGAAAACACACAGATCAAGAACACATCATTTTACCTTGGGAAAACCCTCCTACTCGAGGGAGAAAAAACCAGCAAAAATATATCTCTTATATATATACATCAGATGAATAAGAGCAGAAATCTGCTTTACAATCAAACCCTTCTCAAGGGCGAACTTGATACAATAAATGATGAGAAACTCTTCTTAATACAACTGAGTATAAAACTCCTTGCAATCTGATCTGATTCTAAAGGATGGCCACCTGCTGGAAGATTGAACTGCTTCTTGAAGGTGCGAATGAAGATGAGAATTGAATTGATGATAGAATGAAATAACATCACCTTGTATATATACCAGCCTAGGTGACCCTTCATCTAGGTCGGCCTTTTTTTTATAAATAGCAAATAAAAATATGATTTTGTAATAAGGCCGACTTGCCTTAATAGTCATTTATTATTTTAACTTAGGAGAAAATATCTCCCTAAGCTACAAACACTAACAGTTAGACTACCAATGAACCATTTCTTTTGGCTGAGCGCCAATGAACCTCATCAATTTGTTCCAAAACTTTGGAGACAAGCTCCTTAAACCATTAGTCATACCCATGCACAGATTCGTCCAATTGTTGCTTGATATCCTTCATTGCTGCAATATTATGATAAGACATTTCCAAGTAGTCAAATTCCGCTAGGAATTGTTCTTCACCTTTGCCAAGTCATTTTAATGCCATCTAGGTCATAGTGTGCATACTGATCCTGTGAGCGCCCATTAAAAGTGGTTGCAAACAATAAACTTATGATCATCATCAATGATGCCTTTGCACACCACCCAATCTCACAAGCTTGTCAATGTCGGGTTGTATCCTCTTAAACCAAAAAGAGATTCGTTATTGTGAACTTCGGGCTCATAGATGAACACTAGGTTCAACATGATATTAACCTACACAATACTAGCTACTTGTGTGAATAATCTATCAACATAGGAACCAATTGACTTGGAAAATTCCTTGAAATTGAAAACAATATTAATAACACTATTACCATTGGACAGTACCCCAATACCTTCACCTCCTTGGGCTTCTTGACCTAGCACATGCATTGTGATTGCTAAGCCTCCTCATTGTTACTTAACAAGTTGTTGGATAAATTTGGATCAGCAAAGGGTGGTGGCCTTAGATCAAAGCATGGTTCATCACCATCAATGTGCATGTATTCCACCTCAACGACAATTATTTCAACCTCATACACAAGTATCCCATTTTGCGAATTATCAATCTTCAACAATACATGCTTGACACGCTCCTTTGTTGATTTTCTTGTGTGATTTCCTTTTATCACTGCCTCCATTTTCGTGCCACCTCATTTGTGTACAATGTATCAAACTTGGTCTTTCTACCTCCAATTCAACTATTGCAGCTTTGTGTCATTTCTCATATTTTTCTATACACTCCCTATGATCTTTGTTGTTGCTGCTCTTCATGCTATCTTATATGCTCCATCATGAACCAGTTGTGCCCTCACCCACAAACCCTTTAGCACAATAATTGACTACTCCATGGGAAAGGTCTCAACGCACTCCTACACCAACATCTTTATCTAAAGAGAAATTAGTTTCAAAACTCTATGCCTAAGTGGTGTTTGAAATTTACTTAACACTTCCTCTATGGATTTATAAGTCAATACAGCTAACTGCAAGATATACAAGTCAATCATGCCCTTGAAAACACTTTGACCACACAAGTCCACACCAGATCAGCTTGTTTCAACAATGAAACAACCTCAGGCATCCAAGAGAATTGGCATTGGTGATCAAATTAATGCTTTCAAAGCCATGAAAAGAGCCAATCAAAAATCTGCCAAGGGAATTCAACCCAAAACTCTTCATACAAGTCACCACCCAACAACTCTTCCTCTCACCATTAACATATCTTAGTTCATGAAGGGATCTCTGCAGCAATAAACATCTCAACTCTACTCATAAACCACTTGGTCCCTTGTTATTTGCCAAGGCATGTCTGGATAACAACATGCTATTTCATAGAGGGTCCCAATAACTGAACCAAAATATTAATTATTTTCACATGCATGCATTAGACCATGGTAAACATTTCCTTGTAGTCTTCTTCACACACTGGCAAACAAATAGACTCTCACCGGAAGTATGCTTAGAGCTTAATACCCTCATTAGAATTTGTGCAATGTTAGAACATAATAATAGTGCTAAAGAAATAGACATGCACCTTACATAGTTTGACAAAACCAATATTCTATTCATTCATTCCCTCTTTTATCAATTACATCTGTGGGGTTTTATAAGCACTTTGCCCCAGCTTGAACGATTCCAATTTGTATTTGGATGCAACACAAATCACCCACATATGCACAAGGATGTAAAAGGACTAAGTCTTACACAGTGCAAAATGTGCGCACACTTGTCTACACCCTTTCTGTCCTTGGCATCTCCTTGTTGTCCTTCCTCTAATGCCTTCAAAGTTATCCCTGACACTATGGGAAGTAGTACTAGTGCTCTCTGTCTCTCTCTCTCTCTGGTTGTTGTACATCCACCCATGCACATCAGGCTTCAAATTCTCCTGGTTACTGTGCACATCCTTTCCTTTGAGCACTTTTGTCTTGCTCATGCTCCCTCTCATTGTCTTGGCCCGAAGACCCCTAGAAACACTTGCCCTGACTGCAGCAAGGTTTTACCTTAACCCCAAGATGCCCCTGCTTCATCCATTGCTCCCTAAACAGGAAAGGAAATGAAAATGAAATTCTGGACTTGGAGACTGTAAATAGCAAAGAACCAAACAATGCAGGGGAAAAAGGTCAACACTAGGCTACTGTGAAGAGTTGCTGCAGCAAGTTGACTTCTATCCTGACATTAATTCAGAAAAATGGGGTCTTAACTATGAAATGCTTGCTCCGCCTCCTGTCAACTTATCAGATTGTTGCACCTCCTCCTTTCAACTTATCAAATCCTTGCTCCTCTGCAGCCTCCACATCTAAAATGGTCTATCCTATACACATTTAAGCACTTCCATTATTCATGTTGAAAAATTTAAAACGAAGTCTTAATACATGTACCTATATGCTGCGTGCATTAAAAGGCTTTTGAAAGTATTAAAATAACAACAATAATGATAAAAGCCTTAAATCTGAGGCCAGTTTGAACATTCAGACAGGGAAAACCTGACCCTCACACCATCCCTCAATGTCCCCAAGGGATGCCCAGTTGCACCCTACATGTCAGATTTTTAAGGGTTTGGGGCTCCATCCCCTACGGTCAAGGAACAGAAAATTGAATTTTTCTATCCCCCTCAATTGAGTCTCCCACAAAATCAGCAATCTAGTTGCTTCTTGAGGTCATAACTAAACAAGAGGTGAATTTCTGAAATGTGCTTTAAATGCCAATTTTCTGGAAACCATTAAATGACATTTAGTGTAGACCAGTATATCAACTTTTTGAAGGCCCACAAGGCTCCCAATACCATGACCACTTAAAATGTATTAAATAACTGGAACCACAAACATGTCCATTCAGCATGGATAATTATTAAATATTTCTAGAAATCAGTTCAATTGAATTCAGCAAGAGCATTTCAAGTTTGTCTTCAATTAAGATAAGGAACTAGCCATAAACAACCGTGAATTTGACAAAAAGGACTGACACATCAATCCAAACACATCAGAGATGGATAAGACTGAAAAGGGGAAATTTACCAACACTTTCTCCTAGGTGCATAGATATTGAATTCAGCTGTGCCCTATTCTCATATAGACGTTGCACAGCTCGTCTAGATCTTACAATTTCCTTTGCCAAAGCCTGCCCAAAACAAGCTGGTTTCCCTTAGAGAAAAATAAAAAACAAATTTTTAGATTCCAATAAATCAGAAAGAATAAGCAGAATACAAATAGAATTAAAGAGTAATGAATAAATTATAAAAAACAAATATTTAGATTCCAATAAAGTAGAAAGAGCAATCAGGATACAAATAGAATTAAAGAGTAATGTCATTAGATTAGATCCTGAGAGTTCAACCCAGCATGGGACATTCAGAGCAATAACACCTCACAAATGAAACATCATAGCAATGGGCATAAACCATGTAGAGCAACCACAGATTATATGCATGAATACGTCTTAGAGCCAAAACAATATATAAATGTCAGAGCCAACGCTACATCACTAAGGCTAA